>JAJPUD010001797.1:24030-103300 GCA_023553655.1 Myrmecobius fasciatus | reverse complement strand
TGCATACATACATATATATATATATATATATATATATATATATATATATATATATATATGTATGTGTACATATATATATATAAACACAATCATATCATTGTTGCAATAAGTTCATAATCTCCCAATGTGATTACTATGGAGAACATAACTCTACTTTATATCCTGGAATCATAACTAGAGCAGGGAAATCAGAGTTTTGTCCCAGGGTACCCTCATATATATACATATGTACATTCCAGTCACACTGACTTGTTTGCTGTTCTTCATACATAACATTCCATTTCTCATCTCCATGTCTTTGCATAGACTATCTTCCATGTCTAAAAGACTCTTCCTTCTCACCTCTATTTCTTAGCAGCCCTTGATTCTTTTAAAGTGCAGCTCAAAGGTCACCTACTTCATTAATGAGCTCTTTCCTAATTCTTACCCAATAGTGCCTCTCCCTTCCTGAAATTATCTTATATGTGTACATACATGTATGCTTATATAAATGCAAGAAGACATATAGTATTTATTTGTATAGTGTTGTTTTACTCCTAAAATGTAAGCTCATTGAAGGGTTGCTTTCTTTCCTTTTTTTTTCTTCTTTCTCTTTTTCTTTCCCTTCCTTCTCTTTCCATTTTTCTCTCCTTTTTCTTCCTATCTTCCTTCTTTTTCTGTCTTTCCCCCCTCTCTCCCTTCCTTTCTTCCTCGCTTCCTTTTTTCCTCCCTTCTTTCCTCTTTCTCTTCCTTTCTTCCTTTCTTCCTCTTTCCCTCCCTCCTTCCCTCTTTTCTTTCTTCCCTTCCTCCATCCCTTCCTTTCTCACTTCCTTCTTTCCTTTTATCATAGCACAGTGTCTAGAATATCATAGGTTATTAATAAATGTTTATTAATTGATTACCCATTCAAGTGAACTCTCCCTATTTTGGCTCTCCTTTGCTTTGCTGACCATTGCTTGGGGGCTCATGATGTACCATGTCGCTTCACTGTGGTAGTGGGGCAAGATTCTCTCTCTCTCTCTTTCTCTCTGCCCCCTTTTCTCTCTCTCTTTTCTGTCTGTCTCTCTCTCTTTTTCTCTCTCTATACACACACACACACACACACACACACACACACACACACACACTGCCTTTGGTCCCAACATTGACCATACTGTGTGGAGGAAGGAGCCTTGGTTCTGGAGCCAGAGCCTCGGGTTACAATTCCACTTCTTACCTGGCCAAATCTTTTCCCTTTCCCAGGCCTCAGATTCTTCATCTATAAAGTGAATTAGTCCAAGGACCCTTCCAGAAAAAAATCCTTCTCTATATCTATGAGCCTATTAAGCATCTCCCCAGGGGCTAGCTATCACCCCCAGCTGACTTTGTTCCTGCTTTAAGTGCAACATTTATTACAGCTCAGTTAAACATCTAAGTTCCAGTCTTCAAACCATCCCAGTTCATTGCTTTATATTCCTCCCAAGTACATCCTAGCATAAGGCTGCAGTACTTCTCCTTGGACACAAGAGGGGGTTCATACTCTGGCCTCTGAAGTAATAGCTACTCCTCCAAGAACTTTCTAAAGACTTCCAGCTACAGTTCCCATCTCAGGACCCAGTAGAGTTGCTGGGTGTCTCCACAAAGCATCTTCTGAGCTCTGCTCCTTGGTTAAAGGTGGCTGAGGACTCCAGGAAGAGCTGACAGATTTTCCAGCCACAGGCCTTGCCTAGGGTTGCCTCCCACAGCTCCCACAGTTTTTAGAGAATGCTGGGGCTCACTTATTGACTTGGCTGTCCTCAAGAAGGGAACCTTATTTTGCAAGTCTGTACAAAGAAGGCAAGACCAACAGGTCTGGAAAGAGGGTCCATTGGATCTCTGCCTCTGCTTGGGATCTTTCTATGACCCCCCTGGATCTGACTGGCTTTGGAAGAATAGCCTATGTAAGCAAGTGATCTCCGATCTCCACTCTCCTCATTGCTGTGACAGTAGTTAGTTCTGTTCCTGCCATGGCTCACTCTGGAAACTAAAGGGATCATTCTGGTCTGCAGAAGACAGACACCCACAGGTAAGTCTGACATCTACTCAAAGCAGCTAGGATGCTATGTTCTGAAGGGAAGAAGAGTGATTTAGGAAGTCTGGCAGAGCCCATGCAACCAAAGATGGTGGGTATCTCTTTAGATGTTGGCTTTGATTGCAGAGCATCTACCTTCTCCTTTGGCCCTGTTGCATTGACCAGGTCAATGGACAGCTAGTGTTTAACCCTTGTGGCCTGGTTAGTATAATGAAGCACCTGGGTTTGGGAGGATGATGCTTACATTTGGGAGGATGACAGTCCAATAGATATTAGAGGTCAATTGGGTCTTCTAAGAATGGCCTAGGGATGATCTAGGTTATAACACATTACTCTGCATGTCCATACTACATATATATATATATGTATATATATACATATATATATATATATATGTATAAATGGATACAAATGACAGGAGTATAGGATTATAGTTCCTGGATCTGGAACTAGAAGGGACCTCAGAAGCCATCTGGTCCAATCCCCCCCCCATTTTACAGATGAGGAAACTGAGGTCCAAGGGTGGTTAAATGATTTGTCAAGGTCCTCCAGTATCTGGAGGGAGGATTTGAAATCAAGTTCTCTGACTGCAAAACATACAAAGACTTTTGTCTTAATACCATGCTTCTTCCTACCATCGGATGGAACTTGGGGACATACCATTTAACAATCCAAAGTTTTGAGTTATGATTCCAAGCTCTACTAAGTAATATTAAGGGTATGGAGCAAAGTAATTGCATCTGTTTAGTGATGCTCCCTCCAGAGGAAATCATCATTCTTACTTATTTTCTTTGGGTCTGATTAGTCTAATATGACAAGATCCAAGGATCAAGAAAAAGTAACAAGTGCACCTGAGCAAAATCCTAGACAAGGGAGAAGCCCCAGTGGGAACAAGGCCTATGCCCCTCCCCAATCCCCACAGGGAGTAAGAACCATTCTCACTAGTGCTAAGAGAAGGGGACTGAGAATCTGAGTCCTAATCATAGAATTATAGTTTTAGAACTAGAACCCACTTTTATAGATATGAAAACTGTGGTCCAGAAAGGGAATATATTTTTCCAAAGTAATCCAGGCAGTTAAATATTAGGGACAGAATTTGAACTTAATCCAAACTCTTTCTACGTTTGGACATAGAGTTTTTGTCAAATAGAGCCAATATGACTTAGTAGGTGAAAGGTAGTTTTATCCATAGGTGGATGAAAATCTTAAGAGAAGGAGAAAAAACCATCTATATAGACTTTTTTGAATAGTTATAAGGATTTGTTTGGAAGTTGAGTTCTGATATCCAATTTACCTTTTTTAATGTCTCAGACAGAATTTTTCAAGTGCTAGGTAGGGTGATCATCATATATATAAAAGGTCCCTTTACAAAAAGGGGTCCCTTGCCCCTTTGTTTTAAAATCTGCTGGCTTTTAATTGGCATATTTCCCCTCTATGATTTGTTGTCTATTCTGCATTAAAATCTCCAGTATGTGTTCCTCTCCTAAAGTATGCAATGGCTACTTTTTTCTCCCAGCATTTCCCCTGACTTCCAAAGAGGTCAGATGAGGCTAGTACTGGACAATCCTACTTACAAGCATAGATTCAGTGCAGGGAGGAAGCTTAAAGATCATACAACCCAACTTCTTCCTTTAACAGTTGAAGAAACTGAGATCCAGAGAGCTTAAGAGTCTTGTCCAAGGTGCTATATACTATTCCCACTCTCTTTGCTGCCTTTGGCTCTTTAGAGGGGTATCCAAAATGGTGAACTTGTGTTCCCAGGACTGGGCAGTTGCCAATGACCTGTCTACAGAGAAAGTACCATGGAACTGGAAGGATTGTGTGTGTGTGTGTGTGTGTGTGTGTGTGTGTGTTGTGTGTGTGTGTGTGTTTATCATCATCATTATTGTTGCTATTAATATAACACTGTTGCTTGTTGATCCATCCCTAAGAACAGATATTTGGAAGGGACTGATGATCCTAGGGTCCAAAATACCCCAAATACAACTTGTAGTAGACAGAACATTCTGATGCTTTCCTTCCAAGTTACAAACTTCCAATAGAACTAGCCCAGCATTGCCAAACTCATCTCACTAACATCTGGCTTCTGCTTTGCAAAGGTTCTCTCTCTTCCAAAACACACAAACACACACACACACACACACACACACACACACACACACTCCTGCAAGCTGGGATGCTTTCCTGTACTGCAGCTGGGAGGTGGGGAGAAAGGGAGTTTTGAGGAAAAGACTATGGAGGAGGGAAAGGCAAAAAAGTGGCTTTAGAGTTTGTGATAACAAGGCACACATTCCAGCTTTAGTCTAAACTCTAATGGGAAGGCGAGAAAAGGAGAAATGGGGGTAGGGCAGATGAGGAGTGGGAGGATCTTTATGTTTTCAGCATGTAAACATAGCAGAATTCATGAAGGCAGCTTTCTCTCTTTATTTTTGGAGATGCCCTCACATCTGATCTCACCTCGACCTTCCCTCTGGCAGTCAGGGACTATTGTTCTTGGCAAAGAGAACTGCCAGGGCTGGGTTTAAAAAGAAAAATGTCTTGTGCTTTGCACCTTCAATGCAGAGAGTGGTCAGAGAGGAGGGGTGTCGGAGTGTTGATGAAAGGAGAGAGGAGGCCCCTTCCAGCTCCACCACTATGTGACTGTGCAGACCCCACCAAGCCCTCCTCCCTAGAGAAGGGGTGGAGGATTTGGAGAGAAAATGCTGATCTGCAGGAACTCAGATTCTGACAACCTGGAGGTGGGGGTGAAATGACTCAGATCTTATGGAGCAGGATGAAGGAATCATGGAGAAAGGCAGGGCTGAAAAAAATGGTCAGGATACAGAAACATTGACAGAAACTGATCATGTTGGGGTGACCAGTGGGGAGAGGGATGCTATATCTAAAAGGTGTCCTGAAGAGGATCTAAGTGTTCTGCCTCTAGAAGCATGGAATGCTTTGCTATGGACCTTAGGAAAATCACTTAGTCTTCCATTCAATTCAATCCAGCAAATATTTATTAAAAAAACCTTGAAAGATAAGGGTAACATTTGTATGTATGCCAGTGATTTTGTTGGCATAGGGAACACTTTGCTGAAGAAAGTATTGCTATCAATGCAAACTAATACTTTCTCTGAAACTTTTAATCTTGTAGGACAGAAGTAGGTTTTCCAGGTTCAAAGACCACTTCTGTAACTATTATGTAACACTGCCTTTTGGACCCTAGGAATGCAAAGACAAAAAAAAAGGAATAATCTATGCCCTCAAATAGTTTATCTTCTATTAATGAGAAATAACAAGTAAACAAACAAGGAAATAAAGAATAATTTTGGGAGGCAGCTAGGTGGCGCAGTGGATAGAGTACCACTCCTGAAGTCAGGAAGTCCTGAGTTCAAATTTGACCTCAGACACTTAACACTTCCTAGCTGTGTGACCCTGGGCAAGTCACTTAACCCCAATTGCCTCAGGAAAAAAGCAAATAATAATAATAATTTTGTATGGAGATAAAGACACTTATAACTGAGGGAGGACAGGGCTTGTGAAAATAGCCCCAGAGATAAGCTTTGAGAAGAGATGAAGTGTGAGAACATCCCATCATGGAGGATGGCTAGATGGAGGCGAGGTGTGAGAACATGCCAGGCATACTGGAAAGTTTGTACAATGGCTTGGCTTATCTCTTTTAAGTTCTACTCAAACTAGATGCCCAGGGTCTGAGATGGCCTACATTACAATATGTAATTATATGTGACTCCAGCTTTCAGCCTTGCCTTTGCTCCTTCCCCTTTGCCAGCTGAATGCCTACCCACTCTTTAAAACACAATTCCAATGCTGCCTCCATGAAGGAGTCTTTAATTTCTTCCACCTCCAATTTCCTTCAGGCCTAAAAACCCATCTCTCTAAAGATAACAGTTCACTTTTTTCTGGCACCTTGAAGTATTTCTCTTTAAAACATGACTGAGAAGTAGGTATCAGGGAGATATTGTCCAGGTTATGGGAATTTATTGTTAGTTTTAGAGGGAAAAGAATAAATTTAAAGGGAAAGGATGGTCCTTTATCTCTCTTCATCCTCCAGGTTCAAAATGGACAAGAGAATCCTATAAATCAGGGCTTCTTAGACTTTTTTACATTGATGACCCCTTTTTGACTTAGAAATTATTGCATGATCCTGGATATATAGGGATATAAAATAATCATACAAATCAAACATTTACTGATGGTAAATCATAATTTCATAATTCCTACATTCAGTTATACAACTCCATATGGGGTCACCACTCACAATTTAAGAAACTTTGTTATAAATGACTTTACTTGAAAGAAAAGGAAATGACACATTGAGGACCTGTAAGGAAGGAATTCATGCTTTGGATTATCCCCATTCTACAGATAAGAAATCTGAAATGTTTCATCTGTAAATTTTGGACATAGACTGATGATCTGGAAGTTATCTTTCAGCTTGGCCATTGGAAGAAATAGGCAAAGCTTACAAGTCCCTAAACTGCATTGACTAATTAACTTAAGAAAGAAAAGCTGCACAGGAATGAGGAGGCAAGATGGCAGGACTTGGTCCTCTGAATCTTGGTGCCAGAAGCAGCTCAGGTTGGAGCTAGATGTGTGTGATTTGGAGGAGCCACAGAGTTTCTAATGGCTGATTCACCTGAATGGAATTAGAGCATTCCTCCTTGTTGGTTGTCACATCTACTAATTGGATAGTATAATAATGTCTTGTTTTTTAGAAGGCTGAAATAGAAATATGTTAAGGTTCTATGAAGCTCTAAGAGCTTTGAGTCTATAATTCCTGTGTCATTTCACTCTCTTCTGATCAGTTTTACTCCCTCCCAAGACATGCACAGGAAAGGGCTGAAAGGAAACCCAGCCCAACAATCCATAACTCATATTCCAGTTGTTCTCTCACTTCTCTTGTGTTCCACTGGAACCCAGAACCAACCTCTAGCTCATTCCCTGTGGTAGAGAGATTTTATTCCTTCTGCCCCCAACACAGGACAGAGTGTGCTTTGAGCTATGCAGACTCTAGCCTCACTCCTGGGCTTGTAAAGTAAAAAAGGAGCCACTCCAAGGATATCAAAGTCCATGTTGCCTAGAAACTTGGTTCTTTTAAGACCTGAGAAGTCAGTGGAATAGACTGGGAGTGAGGAAGCTTTTCTGGAGACTTTCCTGATCTGAAGACTCCAAGAAGAGCTTGGGTGATTACTTGTTATTGTAATGTTGGAGATTCTTTTAAGGTGGGCATCACACTGTTGAGGTCCCTTTCAGCTTCAAAGTTTTATGATTTTGTCATTCAGAAATTGGGGGCTGGTGATGGAAAAAATGCTGAATCAACTATATGGCATAGTGAATAGAATGCTGCATCTGGAGTTCAGGAAGACTTGAGTTCAAATTTTGCCTAAAACATTTATTAGTGTGTGACCTTGGGCAAGTCACTTAACCTTCATTTGTCTCTGTTTCCTCATCTGTAAAATGGAGATAATAATTGCACCAGCCTCCCAGAGTTGTTGTGAGGATCAAATGAGATAATAATTGTAAAATGCTTAGCACAATGCCTGGAACTTAGAACTATATAAATGTTGGTCACTACTATCATTGCTACTGCTGCTGCTGCTGCTACTACTACTGTTGCTACTACTATTGTTGCTATTATTGCTGCTGCTGCTACTGTTGCCACTACTACTGCTACTTTTGCTGCTGCTGCTACTACTCTTATTCCTGCTACTGCTATTACTGTTGCTACTACTGCTGCTTCTACTGCTGTTACTATTCCTGCTACTACTGCTGCTACTGTTGCTACTACTATTGTTGCTATTATTGCTGCTGCTGCTACTGTTGCCACTACTACTGCTACCTTTACTGCTGCTGCTACTGTTACTACTGCTAATACTGCTATTACTGTTACTGCTACTACTACTACTACTAGTGCTGCTACTACTGCTGCTGCAACTATCACCACCCCTACCCTACAGTACTGTTATTATTATTAGTAATTATTCAACTTGGAGTCAGGAGAGGCAGTTTCAGAATCACAGAATCATGAAATCCTAGCACCAAAAGGGATCTTAGCTGCCAACTAATCCTATTCTTATCTAGAAAAAATTTCCACAGGGTCCAACAGAGTAAGATTAGCTTCTCTTCCATATGACAACCTTCCAAATATTTGAAGGCAGCTATTATGTCTTCCCTTCCCATTCAGCCTATCCCTTCTTTCCCCTCTCTCCCCCTTATCCCTACCTCTACTCTCTTCTATTTTCTAAACTAAGCATATTCTGTTTCCACAATTGATCAATCAAGAATTTATAAAGTATCTAGTATGTGTCCAGGCACTGTGGTGGGTTCTGGGAATAAAAAGAAGGAATGAAGCAGTTGTTACTCAAGAAAAGAAGCTTACATCCTAACAGGGAAACAACAAGGACACATATAAGAACATATAGAATAGATAAGAAGGTAATAAAGCCAAGGTGGTTCAATATAGAGCGGCTGCGTAGGTAAAACACTAGAAGATTTGGAGGATCATGTAACTGAATGTGGGAATTGCAAAATTATGATTTATTATCAATAAATGTTTGATTTGTATATTTATTTCATGTACCTATATACCTGGGAAAACATAAAAATTTCTCTGGTGTAAAGGGGTCACTAGTGGAAAAAATTTAAGAACTGGTATAGAAGTGATGATGGAGAGGGAAATCTTTTGGAGAAGCCAAATGGATGGAATCAAGGGTACAAAGTTGGTCTTGCAAGGAGACGGGACAAGTCTTTATAAAGAGACTGGAGATAAGGAGTCAGGAGCACATTATGTAAAGGGGCTTTTCTATGAGAAGAGAAAAAGAGGGATCTAAAAGTGGACTGATCCTCATATGCTGTGAACTCAAGACTTCACTAACCTCAGTTTGTCAATATCCTTCTTAAACCCTGGTTCCTAGAACTGAATGCAATATGCTAGATAGATCTATCTGTCTGGGGGAAAGGTATTATCATTTCTTTATTCTTGGAAGCTATGCTTCTCTTAATGCAATCCAAGGATGCCCTCGTTTTTTTCTTTTAATTTTTTTATTTTATTTGCATAACATGTGTGGGTAATTAATTCTTCAACAACAACCCTTACATAGCTTTCTGTTACAAATTTTTCCCCCCAACTGCCCACCTCTCCCCTAGATGGCAGGATATCCACTACATGTTAATTATGTTAAAATATTGGCAAATCGAATATATGTATACATATTTCCAAACTTATCATTGTTGTGCAAGAAAAATCTTGTCTACACAAAAGATATATCAGATAAAGGAAACACAATGTAAGCAAACATCAATCAAGGAGTATGAGAATGTTATGTTGTGGTCCACATTTCACATCCTCTCTCTGGGTGTATATGGCTTTCTTCAGTGAACAATTGGAGGTGGTTTGAAACATTTCATTGTTGAAGAGAGCCATGTCCATCAGAATTGATCGTCATATAGTACTGTTGTTGCCGTGTATAATGATCTCCTGGTTCTGCTCATTTCACTCAGCATCAGCTCATGTAAGTCTCTCCAAGCCTCTCTGAAATCATCTTGCTGGTCATTTCTTACAGAACAATAATATTCCATAATATTCATATACCATAATTTATTCAGCCATTCTCCAATTGAAGGGCATCTATTCAATTTCCAGTTTCTAGCCACTACAAAAAGGGCTGCCACAAACATTCTTGCACATATGGGGCCCTTTCCTTCCTTTATGATTTCTTCGGGATATAAGCCCAATAGAAATGCTGCTGGGTCAAAGGATATGCACAGTTTGATAACTTTTTGAGCGTAGCTCCAAATTGTTCTCCAGAATGGCTGTATCCATTCACAGCTCCACCAACAATGGATGCCCTAGCTTTTAAACCTTAATGTCAGTTTTCTCATCTGTAAAATGAAGATTATTACATTTGGAATATTTACTTCATAGGCTTGCCATGAGGATCAATTAAGATAGTGTATGCAAACCTATTTGTAAACCTTAAAGGGCTATATGATATTAGTAACTTATTCCTGATGAGTCTTTTATTTTGATTTGGGAGAGAATCTTAGGGAACAGAAGTAAGGGTGGAGTACATTTTTATTTTATAGTTTGTATTTTTCATCTCTCTCTCTCTGTGTTGTGTGTCTATGTTTTTGCTGGGTGTTTTTCTCTCTTTCTCTGTGCTATCTTTCTCTGTCTCTCCCCCCTTTTCTTTTTCTCTCCCCCCCACATCTTTTTTTTTTCTACCATGTTTCTCTGTTTGCAGCAGGACCCAATGGAGAATAAAGGAATGTATTTGCACAGCTTTGGAGATCGGGAGAATGGCTCCATCTTTGAAGAGACTTTCGAGGGCAGGAGCTTGTCCAAACTGAATCTGTGTGAGGATGGTAAGTACTACTGTTCTCATCATCTCAAGGGTACTATCAGGATCTCTGCTGGAAAGAGCAGCTCTGGGGGACTTTGTAATTGAAGGTCTGCTCTAATCCTGAGAATGTTGTGATCATGAGAACTAACATTAGTTTTGCTCTTGGGATACTCAGATCCCTAATACACATCAGATACTTTATGCTTTGCAAAGCATTTTTTGCATGTGTTTTCATGTTTAATCCTCATAAGCTGTTAACCTCTCTTCTCCCTTTGACAGCCAGATTTCTAGGGAAAAAAAAACTGTATTGTTCTTGCCTTCATTCTTTTTCTCTTAGTACTCAACCACTTGCAATTTGGCTTCCTATCTCTACTAAAGTCTCCAAAGTCACCAATGATCTCTTATTTGTCAAATTTGGTGGATTAATGAATATAATATCATTCAAAGGATCATAATTTTAGAGCTGGAAGGGACCTTACAGAAATCATCTAGTCCAGTTTCCAGTCCCAAGTTAAAGCACAATGCTAAGAGATGTGCCATAGTTGTAGTAAGTAGCAGAACTGGGATTTGATCTCAAATCTTTTGGATGATATAGCACCAGTGTTCCTTTCTAGCACCATGCTACGCCAAATATTTATTTATTTATTTATTTGCTGAGGCAATTGAGGTTAAGTGACTTGCCCAGGGTCACACAGCTAGGGAATGTTAAGTGTCTAAGACCAGATTTGAACTCATGTCCTTCTGACTTCAGGGCTGGTGCTCTATCCACTGCACCACCTAGCTGCCCCAGCACCAAATATTTAAAGGAATAAAAACAATCATGGTCACTGCCCTAGTGCAGTTTCAAGTAGGTGGGATAAATATGGAAACAAATTGTACTAAAATGTGTTTTCCCAAAAGCTTCCTCTATCAAATTTTGTTCTTTCCAACCCCACCCCCCGAATTCTATGTTCTTGGCTATTGTTTGTGAGGAAATAGGGAAATACAGCTGAGGTAGAAAGTTTGGGGAAGCAGGAGAGCTGGTTTAGAGTGGCAACTTAAAAGTTTGTCAAACTAGAATCTCAACTTTCCCCATTCCTTTAGTTTCTAAGGGGATTTAGGGGAGATCCTAAGGCAACCATGATCTGTTTTTTTCTTGCAGGTCCACAAAGCCCCAGCTAGACTGTGACATCCCCTTCCCCAGAATCCCTGTCTCGTAAGAGGGAAACAGATAGTGAGAAGGAAGGGGAAGGGGTGAGTGAGGTGCAGAGGAAAGCAGGCAAGGAAGAATAATCATGGGGAGTAGGGGAGAGAAAGAAGAAGTAAAACAAGACAGGAAGGAGAAAGAGAGGCACAATCCTAAAAGAATTAGGATGATACAATAGACAGAAGAGGCTTAAAATATTAAAAAGTCAAACCAATTCAAGAAGTTTCTTTTTTTCTTACGGACTTTCCCCCCTTTGTAGAGCATTAGCTAGGGTGAAGATTGGAGGCCTTGCAAAATGAGTATCTTTTTAAAAACTGTGATGAAGAAAATTGTGGCAGCTAGTGGATAGTAAACAGAGTGTTGGTCCTAGAGTCAGGAAAACCTGAGTTCAAATCTGGCCTCAGATACTTACTATGTGATCCTGTGTGCCTCAGTTTTCTCATCTGTAAAAATGAGCTGGAGAAGGAAATGGCAAACCATTCTAGTATTTTTGCCAAGAAAACCCTAAATGAGATCACCAAAAAATGAATGAACAACAACAACAAAAAGAACATGATCTTTATGGTAAGATCTCCTTAGAGCAAGACCACTTCCATATCCTGGCTGTCCAGGGTTTGATTGCAGACCCTTCTTTAGGACTGACTGGAACCCGAGACCACTTAGCTTGACTTCTGGCTCCTCCTAAATCATGTAAGCCTTATGGGGGTCCTTGTCTCAGATATCTTCACAAGAAGAGATCATTGGATCATTGGCTATCCTCTAGACCTAGAACTGGCAGCAGTTTTAGATGTCATCTAGTTCGACCTCCTCATTTTACAAAGAAGGCTTAGAAGTATCATGATTTGCTCAAAGTCATTCAGGTTTGAAAGGATAGAACTGAGATTTGAACCCAGGTCCTTTGACTTCAAATCTAGACCTTTTCTGGTTTCATGCTACCTCTAATCTTACAAACCTAGGAAATAAATTTAAGCTTGATGAGAGGAAAAACTTCCTAAAAATCAGAGCATATAAAAGATGTTTGGCTTGCTTTGGAAGGTGGCTGGTTTCCCTTCACTTGAGGTCTTTAAACAGACTTGAAGATGACCATATGTTTGGCCTCCTCTTCCTTCCACAGTCCAAGCAAACTGGCCTTCCTAATGTTCCTCCAACATGAACCTCCAGCTCCCTGCTCTGACTCTGTACTGGCTGTCCTCCATGCCTAGAACACACTCCAACCTCACCCGTGCCTCTCAGAATCCCCCATTTCCTTCAGAACTTCTCTCAAGGTCATTCTCCTTGGCAAGGAAAACATAAATACAACTCCCACTTCTGGGGCCTTTCTTAATTTCCCCAACTTCCAGCACCATTTTTATTTCTATAGCTCCAGCATCATGAACAATACCTCATACATAGTAGGTGCTTAATAAACATGATCGATGATATTTTTTTTTTATCTTATAGTAGAGATAGAGATACTTTTTAAGATGCCAGCTGGCTTGATGTTGCTGAGCTCCCCTTCTGATGCTAAAACTCTAATTGTGTGATATTTGTCCCAGATTTGTCCTAGCAGTAGTTGGTTGTCATCTCAGCCCTTTCTGGGAACATGGGAGTACAGAGCTTAAGGGTGCATTGTTTAATCATTTTTTTTTTTTTTAGTAGCATCTGACTCTTCATATCCCCTTATGAGTTTTCTTGGCAGAGATAGTGGAGTGGTTTGCAGTTTTCTTCTCCAGTTCATTTTACAGAGGCAAATGGACATAAGTGACTCATCCAGGGTCACAAAACGCGTGTGGGCAGGATTTGAACTCAGGTCCTCCTGACTCCAGACTCCATACTTTATCCATTGTACTACCTAACTGCCCCAAAGAGACATTAGAAGTCATCTAGTCCAATCCATTATTTTACAGATAAGGAAACTGCAGCTCAAGATCTTTCAACCCCTAAGTCAGTCCTCTTCTGCCTAAAATTCACATACAGTACATTGAGAAAGGATCATAGGAGCTGGAAAGGATCTCTAAGGTGTTAATCTAACAGATGAGGAGATTAAAGCTGATAAGGCCCAATGGTACAAGGTAGCAGAGAAAGTCTAGTTGAAATACAGCAAACTATAGATATTGGTAGGTATCCAAAGAGATGTGGTCAGGGTGGATGGAGAAGAGAGGGAAGAGGGTTATGGGGGGTTCCAGGGGATCTTTCTGAGATTATGAAACCTGTAATAGCCAAAGCTGGACATAGAAGATTATTCTAGTTGCTTTAGTTGCTTAATAAATGAGAGCTCAGGGAAACTCAGAGTTTTGGGGGTTTAGTTGTTTTTTTTTTTTTTTGGCTTAATGTTTCACAGGTAGAAAATGTCAAAGATGAGATTTGAACCATGTCCTCTATGTCATTTTGAGGCTGTACCACACAGCAGATGTTGCTGAGAAAATCATCCTTTTTGGCAAAAACAAGCAAAGTTTCTGAAGCACATGGGGGGTGGGGGAGATTGCCAAGCAAAGTGCTGTCCAAAACAAATGGAAGAGTTTTTGTCCTAAAGTATTTTCATCTGAAAAATTAAGAACTTGTTAGATTAGATGATTTCTAAAGTAGCCCTGTGACCTTGAACAAGCCACTTCTCCCTCTCTATATCTCAGTTTCTTCATCTGTAAAATGAGAGATAATTGGATTACATGACCTCCAAAGACCT
The DNA here is from genome assembly GCA_023553655.1 of Myrmecobius fasciatus. Taxonomy (NCBI): domain Eukaryota; kingdom Metazoa; phylum Chordata; class Mammalia; order Dasyuromorphia; family Myrmecobiidae; genus Myrmecobius; species Myrmecobius fasciatus. Next base: position 89,081 of record JAJPUD010001797.1, on the reverse strand, counting down.
CTTCTAGCTCTAACATCCTGTGAACCTTAATGTCTTCCTTTGGAAAAAAAAAAATCTAAAGAAGGAGCCATCTGGGCCTGCTCCCTATTCCCTTTTCTCCCTTTGCTTCTCCACTTTCCTCCTCTCTCTCTTTCCCCTCCCTTCTCTTCATTTCTATCCATTGTTTTTGTGCCTGTACAGCTGTGAACCCTTCTAGGCTGGCGCCAAGAGGAGGAGGAGGAGGAAGAGGCAAACTGAAGGAGGAGGAGGTTTGGGTGTGGGTGGTGTTCTGGCTGAGACCAGCTCCCTCTCCATATCCCCCCTCCCAATGCTTTCTAAGGGCCAGAGAGAGGTGTTAGTGTCAGAAAAATATAGCAGTCATTGCTTCCCCTGAGCCCTATCCCCATCCACTAGGCTCGTGACATCACACAGCCCAGACTGCAAATGAGAATCTCATAGTGGTAATGAATTGCACATGGTTTCTGAAATTGCATGCTGCTTACAAAGAGAGCCTCCTGAACTTGGTGAATGGGCTCCCCTTCCAAATGCCTCTCCTAAGAATCCTGACATTAATCAATTAGAGCACACCCTCCAATTCCCTCTCCCCTCACTTTTACTCACTGACTACTAGTGGGTCAGCAACTGACAGGGATAAGAGCTCAGGGAAGGGAATTATTTGTTTAAAGTCACAACCTAATAAAAAGAGCTCAGATTTAGATGGAGACTTGCAGAAAAATTTACATCCATTTTTTTTTCTTTAAATTTTCATAACAATCCTGAGAAGTAGTTTCAATTTTTATTCCAATTTTTAGGTGAGTCAGTTGAATCTCAGAGATGGCCAGGGTCACGCAGCTAAAAAATGTCTAAGGCTAATTTTGAGCCAAGTCTTCTTGACTCCAAGACCAGCTCTCGATGTACCATGTCTGTAGGAATTAACTGAAATAGAATTCAAACTCAGTTCCTCTGGTTTCAGATATAGTGCTCTAGGGTTTTTATGTATCTCAGCCATTTACTGACTCAGACATTCTTCTCTCCCCTCCCCTAATTTCCTCTTCTACTTTCACTCTTCCTTTCCACTTTTTCCTTCTCCTTTGCCTCTGCCTTGGTTTGCTAGAAGTATCCACAAACTTCTTTTGGTCCTTTCAGACTCAGGGTCAATAAGATCTGAGATTGAATTTCTCCTTGGGGATAGGACTTGGTAAAAGTCTAGGTCAGGAAGAACTGGGTTCAAATTATACCTCTAATACTTACTAGCTGTGTAACTATGGGCAAGTAATTTAATCCTTTTGAGATATAGACACCACTATTAGACTTATATACTAAATTATATATAAGTTGGAATCTGGAGGTACTTCCTAGATCATACATATGTAGATCCATTACCTTCTGCTGATGATCAATTACTGGAGCCAGGATAGGGACATCCCTTCCAATTGGATTTACCTCATTTCTTGGAATGTCAAAAAGCTTTAGGTGATAGGATTTGGGGAACTAAGAATGGGGAATTTGGTGGCAGGCTCAAAGAGCTTAGAGATCTATCATGATAAGGCTACAAACTCCACTTCTTGGGGACTGCTGGTCTAGGACCTTAAAACTGCACTAAGATTTTTAGGATATCTTAGTATTTTCTGCCCTTTTTCCTGCTTGAGTGGACCTGAGTGTTTGTAAACACCACTAGAGGGCAGGATTCCTATTGGAGGTAGAACCATGGAGCCCAGGGAAGTATCTAACAAAGTGGAAGTATCTAACAAAGTCTTTCAGCTCAATTTCTCCTAAATATTTTGTATAAAAATATATCCACAGAAAGACTTTTGATTCATCATATATCTGTCCTTTTCTTCCAACCTAAGAGAGGGAGATATGAATGCAATTTCCTAAAGATGAGATCTTGCTTTAGTTTGCTTTTATTAGGAGCAAAGCATCTTGGTAATAATAGCAATCAATCAATCAATGCATTATTACCCATCTACTTTGTGCCACAAATTCTACTAGAGATATACATCACAGAGAGAGTAAGGAAGAATCCAGAGGAAAAAAGCTCTAGATCTGTCAGGGACATCACAATGGGACAATCATCTTCTACCCCTTGTCCAAGGTCCTGATTCCCAGGTCAGCACTTCAGCCTCCTAACCTATTCTATAACTAGAATGAATGAATGAAAAAATGGTTGTTATTAGTATTTATTTATTTTACCGGGCAATGCACTAAGTTCTGAAGCTACAAATATAAAAAGAACTTATATTTTAACAAAGAAGATAACACATATGGGAGAATAAAGGCCAGGAAAGGAAATTTTGGTCTGGAGAATTCAAGAATGTAGCAGACTTGATGCATAAGAATAGTAATTGCCATGCCCTTTCTAGAAGGGAAAACATTATTGATTTGATTGTTGGGCCCAGAGCAAGAGATGGAAAAGGGAGTGGAGGGTTCAGGTGGTAAGGGAAATACTTATGTGCAGGCAGATTGCCAGTTGGCCTGGGTGGATGATTGAATGGAAAGTGAAATCTGGAGGCTGGAGTCATCCAGATGTAGGGGGCTAGTATGCATACACATACAGCCATAAATTAAGAAAGTAGAACAAAAGATTAGTGGATTAAGTTCTCCAGGTAATGGAGGCATACCATTTTAGGTCCAGTGTGTAGAATTCCAGGTCTAGAATGGAGGGTTCTGGTCTAGGTGGAGGAGAAGTAGGTGATGTCAGAAGATAGATGTCAAGATATTCATGGGGTAAATAGATAGACATTTTGTGTTACTGTAGCTTAAAGAATAATTGTTATTCTTCTATTCTGGGAAAACATCAGGGGCATGATGATCTTTGAGAAGAACTTTCATTGAATACAGAGATGTGACTAGTGGTTGACCTTTAAGAGGTATTTCAGGCATAACATCTATCTTATTTGTTTTGGCTCCATCTTTACTGGCACCAAGCAAAAGATAAAAGAGAAAGAAAGATTTTTTTCAAAGACTTTGGTTCATTCACTCTCTCATCCACCCTTTCAAAATTTATTGAGCCCTGCTATGTTGTAGCCCTGTGAGTAAACAAAAACATTTAAGCTATATCCCATGACTTCTTGGACCTTACAGTTGAGTTATTCCCTATCAATTCTTTCCTTCACTTGCTCCCAGATCTCCCACTTTGTCCATTCAGTCCAGTATACACAGGCAGCTCAGTGCATGATCCAACTTTACCACAAGTCAGGGAATTTGGGGGACAAAATACACAGCCCAAGTAATACACAATTACAACTTCACAATTGCTTAGAACATTAAACTATCATTCCTTCTAGGTCTACTGCCCATTCTATTATTATCCAAACTGTTATTCCTCTTTATGTCACAAGTCTTTCCATTTAACTTCTGATCTTAACCTGGGAGTTATATTTTTAGAGTCTTGATTTTGGTTAGTTTTCCACAACATTATATCAGAAGGAAATTTGAACTAGTTATAGCTATTGTGGAAGTTAAGCTGTATATTGCACTGATTAATTATTTGCTTTCTCAACCCTATCTATGTCACTTTAGATTAATTAATCTACAATGAGCTTCAAATGCTCCAGCTACCACATAATTAGTCAATTAAATTGCTACTTACTTGAATCTGAAGGGACAACTCACTTTAGTCTAAGTTGAATTGTTAGAGGCACATTATAACAATAGCATGCTCCATATGTATTTTTTTAAAATACAAAACTCTGTCCTAAGTATAGTTTCGTACCAATAGGAATCCTTATTTAAAAGCTCTAGAGTTAGTTTTAGAGTCTTTCCCTACAATTCTATTGTAGGTTTCAGATCAAGCTCTGATCTCTGGAGAACTCAGATTTGTCCCCATTTGGACCTCAAGTACATCAACTGATAAGTTCTTCTATTGTCCCCCTAGTTTAGCCCCTAAAAGAAAATGAATGAAAGAATGCCTAGTTCTAGGAATATGGTCTCAGAATGAAAGAATTTTCCCTTTCTTTCTTCTCTTGAATGGTGACAACAAAGTGAATTTATGATGTACCATAAGTGAGTTAAGATGATATTCATTTTCTTACCACTTAACTCCCTCTGCTCACTAAAAATTCTCTAGAACTAGAAAAGTCTATTCTATCTGATCTTCACCATAGACTCCTTAGAGGCTATTCTTCTTTTATTTTCTTGCAGTAGGCATTATAATGGATTTTCTTGTCCTATTTTTATCCTGGTTATTTTTTAGTAAATACCCTTTAACCTCTCATTGTTGTTCAATCCTTTTCAGCTTTGTGTGACTCTTGATCCCATTTGGGGTTTTCTTGGCAAAGATACTGGAATAGTTTGCCATTTCCTCTTCCAGCTCATTTTTTCAGATGAGGAAACTAAGGCAAACATGGTTAAGTGACTTGCCCAGGGTCACATAGCTAATAAAAGACTGAGGTAAGATTTGAACTCATATATTCCTGATTCCAGGCCAGATGCTCTGGCCACTGAGCCACATCACTTCACCTTTCTGCTTAAAGAATTATCAATTTTGAGGCAGGTAGGTGGTGAAGTAGATAGAGCACTAGCCCTAAAGTCATGAGGACCTGGCCTTAGACCCTTAACACTTCCTAACTATGTGACCCTGGGCAAATCACTTAATCCCACTTGTCTCAGAAAAAAAAAAAAAGAATTATAGACTTAGAGTTGTAATTTCAGAGGTCATCTAGTGCAACCTTTTTATTGTACAAATGAAGACAATGAGGACCAAAGTGACTGACTCACCATGGTGACACAGTGTCAATGGTAGGATTTGAATTCAGGTTCTCTGATTCCAGAGTCAGTGTTCTTTCCAACAGGTCATCCTACTTTATCTCTCTATGTATTCAACTGAGCCCACTGAACCTTTTGTCTCCTCAACTTGATCGTTCTATACCTCTTTCCACTGGATCCCTGCTGGATACTTCCTGGTTCATGTTACTTAAGGGGTAATGATAGAGCATCGTATATTAGTAATCAATTGATGGTCAACAAACCCACCATTTCAGAGGGATGCCTGTAAATGTTTCTCAATGAGCTCTCCAAAAACACAGGAAACACTTTGAAAGTTTAATTTTATATCATTTCCATTTTCTCCATCATTTTCTTAAGTCTAGACAATCAACAAAAACATAAATCAAGCCCTGGTTTGTAGCATTTGCTGCTTTTGGAGGCATAATAGACCTGCTCTGAGGAATGTGTAGAAGTCAGTTCAGACCTGTTTGATGTGCCAAAGATTAATTTTCAGTACGAGCATTTCCACTTCAGGAGTGAGAAATGTCCTTTACAAATATTATCCCATTTAATCCTCACAATAACCATGAAAGCTAAATGCTATAATTATGCTTATTTTTCAATTTAAGAAACCAAGGCAAGCAGAAATACAATGATTCGCCTGGGCCACATAGCAGAATTTGAACTTGGTTCTTTCTGACTCTAATATTCTGTCCACTCAGCATCATTGTGTTGCCTGACTGGAGCATATTGAAACCAGAAATGATAGAAAAATAGAGGCAACCAGAAAAAACTTTTTGGACTGGTGTGAGGTTTTCCTTACAATTTTTAACAATCTGTTAAGTTCTGGACTCTTTGACCTTACCCACAGTTCAACTCTAGCTCCCATTCCCTACTCCATTTTAGGAACATTCTTCTCAAACCTCCCTCCCAGATATCCACCTGGCCACTCCATTTTCTGAGTCCTTTCAGCATTCATGCTACTCCCCAGGCCACTCAGAACTGATTGATTCAATTCTCTCCTATCATGTTGTCATTGGAAATGTGTCTTAAGTCTTAGTCTCTCAGAACCAGACTCTCTGGATTTTCCAAGGTGACTGACACTTAGCCAGCTTATCTATCTGACTAGCTAAAATACTGTTGGGAAAGGGTAAAAGAAGTGATCCATGGGTCCTTCCTCTCTGGTAAAAGTGGCATGAGTATTGGCTGGATTTGGAGGGCTCACCTCTCATCTCTGAAATGTTGCATTGAGTGTTGCTCTGCCTAGAATTCATTTCCTCCTTATTTCTGCTCTTTAGAATTCCCTAGTTTTCTTCAAGATTCAGCCCAAATGACACCTTCTATATGAGGCCTTTCCTGGTCTCCCCAAGTTGCTGGTGCCTCCCCACTCCTACTCCCAGTTGCCTTGTCTATAGTTTATATATGTCTACATATGTGTACATGGTTGTTTTTCCCAGTTAGAGTGCAAATTCTTTAAAGGAATGGTTTCAAGTTTATCTTTGAAATCTCAGTACTCCCTAGCCCATAGTAGAAACTTAATAAGTGCCTCTTAATTTGTTGATTGATTTGTCTCCCTTTCTCTCTCTCTACTATAGAATTAAGGCATTCCCTGAAGCAGATAGTTTCACTCACACCCCTCCACATCCCACCCACTGCTAGACCCAGCTTCTCTGAACCATGTGTGAGCTTTTACAACTATAGTTGTTGGAATGGTAAAGACAGAATGACCTTTCATCAGTTTGGTCCACTAGCTTGGCTGCCTACCAAAGGGGATAGTTATAATCTTAGGGCATGAGCTAATTCAGTACCTAAGAATGAACAATTTGAAAAGTGTTACAGCTCTCATTGTGCCCCTTCCCTTCTACTTTCTACTTCTTCCCCTCTCCCTGTCCCCACTGCTAGGCATGCACTTGAATAGATCCCATCTTCTGTCGAGGGAAAGCAATTTTGGGGTCATAGAATCATAAGGATTGAAAGGAATCTTAAGTAAGATAACTGTATAGATATGTATACATGTATTGTATTTGTCACATAATTTATCCTATTTAGCATGTATTAGATTACCTGTCATCTAGGGGTAGGGGGTGGGGGGAAGGAGGGGAAAAGCTTGGGGAAAAAAAGTTTTTACAAAGGTCAATGTAGAAAAATCACTCATATGTTTTGTAAATAAAAAGCTTTATTAAAAAAAAAAAAGGAATCTTAGATGTTGTCTAGTTTAATGGGTTAATTTTACAGATAAGAAAACTAAGACCAAACAAGTTTGGTGATTTGCCCAGGATCAATAAGCTAAGATTTAAAAACCATTAGAATTAGTTGGTTTGATTGGAATGTCCATCATCTTCAGACACCTTAAGATATCAGTATAAGAGCATAGAGGAGGATTCAGGGATTCTTTATCTGTGGTTATTGGGTATGTGCTTCCTGGGATAGATGTGTGCTCTTACATATCTTAGTGGATGGGCCATGCTGTGGTCTGTTTGAGGTCTTGGACAGAGGAATTTAGTAATCATCCTCAGCTGCTATTTTTGAGTCTCTGACACATCCCTTCAATTTGATGCTCAAGACAATACTAGGAAGTAGTTTGTTCAAGCATATTGTTCTCCTTTTTAAAGATGAAGGAGCTGAGACTCAGACATTATGAATAAGTAGCAGAAACAGGTCTTCTGAAACCCAGTCTAGATTCCACTTCAATTGCATTGTCTTGTCACTTGATCATAAGAATTATATACTATTATTGGTACTCCATTCATGGTAAAGAGTTTGAAAGTCTCATCTGCATTTCATTCTCCTAAAGGAAGTATTGCTACTACCTGGAAAAGAAAATCAGTCTTTTTTTATTTTTTTTGACAGCTGTGTTAATTTCTCTTTTCTCCCTTAGTTTGTCTGCCTTCCTTGCACATATTCCTAAGTGTTTTGCCAGGATAATTTGTTATCTTTTTTTTTAATTGTCATTGGAGAATGATCTTAAAAGCCTTGTGAAAAACCATTTAAATTATTTTTAATGTATATAGGGATGTAACTAGAGAGGACTAATCCTATATGTGCTGCCCGTTAAGGGGACCAATTAAATGTAGATAATAAAAGCTCAAATTTTTAAGACAATAAAGCACCCAATCATTTGCATTTCACATAAGCTTTGTGGAATGGGCAATTCAATTTTTATGCCCATTTAAAAAACAAGCAAACTGAGACTTAGGAGGTTTGTGTGTTTTTTTAAGCTATCTTGTTTATCTTTGTATCCCTAGCATACATCAGGACTTAAATGATAGCATTGTGACCTTGAAAGGATCTCAGAGTCCTGGAAAAAGTGAAATGACTTACCAAAGATCACATAGTGAGTTAGTGGCAGAGTCAGGTTAGCATCCAGGTTGGCTATAGATTCAGTGCTGGCTTTTAACAGGATAGAACAGGGGAGAACCAGGGGCAAGCTAGTCAAGTGAAGGGACAGTAAAATCATTCTGTTCTGAGTGGATAAAAGTATTACAGAGAAATTTTCATGCCAGGAGTATTTGAATATGTGCTATAATCAAGTCAACCCTTGGCCCCTCAGAAAAGTGTTGGAGAAAGCAAGAGTTGAAAATGGGGAACCTGGAAAGGGTAATAGAAATTTTCTTTCTGCTATTTTAAGCAAACAATGGTGTCTTGTGAACAAATTTATATGACTGGGAGGATGGTGATATAGTAACAGGAAAGTTAGGAAGAAAGATGAGTTGGGGGGGGAGATGAATTTAGTTCCAATGCCTATATTAAATTTAAGATGTCTACAAAGCATCCATTTTGAGATCTCTAAAAGGCATTGGAGATGTGAGACAAGGTCAGAAACTTGATAAGGCTTACAGAATTAGTTAATGTCTATGGTGGATTTGAATCCAATTGTCATGCCTCTGCATTAAATTCTTTTTTCCATTATTCCTCATACTACCATATATTGCTTCCCACTAATACATATCACTTTATATCACTATATAGTACTATACCCCACTAAATACCACTTCATACCAGTATGTATCTCTCTACCCTATTACACATCACTACATACCTTCAAATATATACTACTTCAAACCACTACATAGTATCTCACACTACTACCTACCAATTCTCATCACAACATACCACTTTATACCATTATATACCACTTCATATCACTATATACCATTACATACCACTGTATACCACTATATACTACATCACACCATTATATACTACATCACAGCATTACTTACCACTTCATACCATTACACACCACTTTATACTACTATACACAAATTCATACCACTGTGTACCACTACACACCTCTATTCCCCACTGCACAATACTATTATCAGACTATACTGCCTCTTCTTGTCCTCCTCTTCTCTTTCCCTCCTCTCTCTCTCTCTCTCTCTCTCTCTCTCTCTCTCTCTCTCTCTCTCTCTCTCTCTTTCTCCTCTCTCTCTCTGTTTCTCTCTGTCTCTGTCTCTGTCTCTGTCTCTCTGTTTCTGTTTCTCTGTGTGTGGGTGTGTGTCTTTGTCTCTCTCGGAAAGACCAACCAACAAGTATTCATTAGGCACCTTCTATATTCCAGACACATGCTAGTTCCTCAGATATAAAGCAAAAAAGTCAGTCTCTGCCCTCAAGGAGTTTACATTCTTTTGAAGAATCAATAGATACACATATACATAGATAAAAATGTTGTATAAAATAAACATAAGGTTATTTTGTAGGTGAGGCTCTAATAGTTAGAAGAATCCGGAAAGGTCTCATACAGGAAATGGTAGTGGAGCTGAACTCTAAAGGGAAGCAGAGATTTTAATAGGTAGAAGGGAAGAAAGAGAGCATCCCAGAGAGGGAGGCCCCTTCTTTGCCAAGGCAGAGAGGTGGGAGAGGGAATGTTGCATATGAGGAACTGCCAGAGGGCCGTTGGCAGGACATCTAGTGCATAAAGGACAATATGTATAATAAGTCTCAGTGGATAATAATAAGGAGGGTGGAGTTAGGTTGTGAAGGATTTTAAATGCCAAATAGTGAAGAAAAGATGCCTACAAGGGCTTATGGCTCAAAGCCAGATAGAGGGCTTGGAGTCTTGGACAAATGCCTGATAAACTTGGGACACTAGGAAAAGCCTAGGGTGAATTAGAAAGATGTGTTCTCCTCTGTTCTCCTCAGGCCTCAGGGAGAAACTGAGGTTAGTCCAAACAGCAATTAGCAACTATTGAGGTTTAGGGAAAGTGATAATTGTACAGTGCTCCAAACCACAAGTCCTGTTTAAGTCCTAGTAAATGCTAATTTATTGAAGACATTCCATAATGGCCAAGCTTGGCTGCTTAATGAAATGCAAATTTTTTAAAATCATTTTTTAAAAGACATAATTACACCTGTTCTACATCCCTTCACTAACTGGTTCTATAGAAAGTCTAACCTATTCAGACCACAAGACCATAGCAAAATCACCACTGTCAATCTTGTGGCTGTTTGTCTTAATTGTAAGCAAACTACTTCCGAGGAGGATTCTGGAGACCCCAAACCTTAGTCATAAGACTTAAATCATAGACTTAGAGCTGTAGGGGATCTGAGAGATGATCTAATATAAGCTTTTCATTTTATAGATGACTAAAATGAAGTTAAGTGATTTATTTAGGATCTTACATCTAGTAAATTGCAGATCTAGAATTGGAAGCTAGATTCAATTACTCAAATATTGCTTTTGCCAATATTGTTTTTAAAAATTATTTTAATTGGTGCCTTTTATTGTCACACCACATTCACATTTGAATATATCCATCCCCTCACTTACTCAGTAAGCCATCTTTTGTAACTAAGATTAAAGAACAAAATAGGGGAAAATCAGTCCAACAAAACCAATCAACACTCTGATTGTATCTGAAAGTGTATGTGATATTCTACCCCCATAGATCCTACCTTTTCCATGAAAGGAAGGAAATCATACCATTATTTAAAAAACAAAACAAAACAAAACATTTATTGAACATCAATAAGGCTTTTCTAAATAAGTTGATAATATCTCAGCTATGTGGGTTCAATCTCTAGATAGATTGGCAAATTAAGGCCATGAAAGGACCTGGGTTGCACAGCAGGAAACTTGGCTTCTTATCCTGTCTCTTCTATTAACTGGCTCTATGACTTTGAGAAAGTCACTTAACATATCTGTGAAAGGTAAAAGGGTCATACTAAAGTCACTGCCAGCTCTCAAGATTCTGTGGCTCTTCCTTTTGGAAGCTATGGAGACTATGGGAATTTGCAGAGGATAGAATGATGTTGTTTTTCTTTCTGTCTAATCTAAACTTCCCCTCTCCCCAGATAGACCAGCACAATGAAGCTTTGTAAAAGCTGATTCAATCTCACTAAAGTCTTTTGCTGTTGTTTAAATTGGCATAAGAAATGTGTGTATTAGGATAGCAAGGGAGGGGAAGACAGGAGGAAAGGAGGGAAAGAGAGAGAAAGAGAGACACAGAGACAGAGACAGAGAGAGAAAGAAAGAGAGAGAGAGAGAGACAGAGAGACAGAGAGGAGAAGGAGGAGGAGGAGAAGAAGAAGAAGAAGGAGAAGAAGAAGAAAGGAGAAGGAGGAGGAGGAAAGGGAGAGGGAAAGGGAGAAGGAGAATAAAGAGAAGAAGGAGAAAAAAAGGAAGAAAGAAGAAGGAAGAGGAGCAAGAGGAGGAAAGGAAGGAGAGATGAGGGAGGGAGAGAAAGAAAAGGAAAAGGAAGGAAGGAAGAAAAGAGAGAGAAATGAGAGAGTGAGAAAGGGGGAGAGGAAAAGAAAGAGTATGTGAATAAGAGCTATAATTGCGTCATTGAGATTGATCTCCTTAGGTATCATGGAAGTGTTGTAGTGTGCATATGTCAGAGGGGTGCTTGGGAGTAGGTAAGTGTGTGGATGTGTGACATGAGGCTCATGGAAAAAATACACCATCCTCCCTTCTTTGCAGAACTGGGCGATCATGGGCATGGAATACTCATACACCATTAGTTTCCATTGATGGGTTGGTAGTTTTGCTGAAATATTTTTTATTTTCTTTTTTATGAAGGATGTTTCATTATGGATGGGAGGGAGAGGCATATACTTGGATATGAAAGTAATGTTAAATTTTGAATGTTAAAAATTAATTAAAAAAAAGGAACAAGGCGCATGAAGTTTTCATATTTTCTCTCCATCTTCCTCTTCTTTTCCCCTAATCTTGTTTCCTAGGTCCTGGAAGTAAGAGGAGATCAGGGAACTGCTGTGCCCAGCTTGGATCCTTGTCCATGTTGAAGTATGCTGTCGTTGGCCTCTATCTGCTGGTCTTCCTGATTCTTGTGGGCATCTTCATCATGGCAGGTAAGAGTAATTTTTTTTTTAAATTACAATAGGTAAACCATAGATCCTCAGAGCAGTGGTAAGAGCAAAGAGACACAGCCATGACAGTACAGCAATATAATCAGAAGAATGTAAGCTCCTTGATGGCAGAGATTGGTTCACTTTTGTCTTTGTGTTCCTAAAGTCCAGCACAGTTCCTACTTGTTCATGAATATTTGTTGAATGATTGGCTCTCAGGGGATGTGACATCTATGATTCAATTCAATTCAGCAAATATTTATTGAATGAGTACCATGTAATAGATACTCTGGTAGACACTGGGGATACCAAGACAAAAATGAAAGAGTATCTTTAAGGTGCTCCCATTGTAGTAAGCTATATCTTACGGCTATATATTCTCTCCATCATTCTTCAGCCTCATGCAATCCACTTGATTCCCGGTGCCTTAGTTTCTCCATTTGCAAAAACAAAGAAAACCCCAAAACAAACACACAAACAAACAAAATCAGCATCTTCAGCTTAGCTTTAGAGGACTTCTTTACCTCTGCAGGATACTTTACCATTTGCAAAATGCTTTCACAAATCTGGAGAGATTTGTATGGATGAATTCAGAATGAAGTAAACAAAGCCAAAAGAACAATATGCATAGAGATAACAATGTAAATGAAAAGAAAATTAAAAGTAAGCCCAACTGAGAGTAACTTAAAAAGTCCAGAATGATCCTAGAGAACAGATAATGAAATACACCTTCTTCCATATGATAAAGAGATGCAGTCATCTAGGACTCAATGTCATATACATTGTCAGATATGGTCACTGTGTCTGCTGTTTTTATTTAATTGGGTCCTTTTTTCTGATTATAATGGGAAGAGTCAGTGTGGAGAGAGGGAGATAGCTTGAAAGGTGGGCATTTTCAGAAATGATGATAATATAAAAATAGGAGGCAGCAATAATAGTCATTTTTTAAAAAGTAGCATTAGAACAATATACAAAATGACTATAATAAATAAAAAGAACTCTCAAAGGAAGGCTGAGTGTACTTAATTAAGTAATTAAGCTAATAAATGATGGGATCAAAGATCCTTGGTCCTTTAACTCCTCAGCTAGTGATTAAAAAAAAGAAGACATTAACTATTTTATTGATTCTCAAAAAGAACAAAACCTAAAAGCATTGTCACTTGTTAATGAGTTAGACTTCCTCACCCCCAAAGAATCTTTCTTTGGAGCAAAGAAATAAAAGAAAAACAAACCATCACATTGACTCTGTTTTATAATCCATGTTCACTGAGCTCCTATGGTCTTTTACCTTGTTGCTGAAAGGAGAGGGGTTTCATCATCAACTCTTTTTTATTTTTGTATCTCCAGGACCCCTCAGAGTATCTGGCACATTCTAGACACTTAGCAAATGCTCATGGTTTGGTGACATGATTACTATAACAGTGATTTTTGAAAAAACCAAAAAAACCTATTTGCAGACAGGTTTAATTATAATTTTGATAATGGATGGAAGAGGGCAAACTCTATTCTGTATAATGGGATTAAACCCATGATCCTGGCTAACTAATGCCATATTCTTTCAAACCATAGACAACAATTCAATTAAACTCAATAAGCATTTATTAAGTACTGACAATGTACTCAGTTATTGACCTGGGCTCTAGAAGTAAAACATAATTCTACTCTCAAGGAGTTCAAAACAATTAATGACACACTTTAAAGCCTGCAAAGTGATATACATATGCTATTTCACTTGACTCTCCCAACAATCCTATGAGATATTTTTTATTATCCCCATTTTATAGAGGAGTACACTGAGCCTAAGAGAGATTTGGGTCACAAAACTAGTAAGAGTTTGATTTTATCTCTCCCATGGTTTTTCCCTTTTGCTCTGATTTTTCTCTCCCAGCATAATTCATAAAACAAAATGTATTGAAAATAAACTTTAAAAAAAAAAAGTTTGAGGAAGGATTTGAATTCAGGTCTTCCTGACTTCAGGGTCAGCACTCTATTCATTCTGTCATCTAGCTGTCAGTAAGTTTACATTCTTTTAAGAACATAACGGCACAAATGATATTCTCCACTTTCCCCATCCAAGGGGCAATATTCTCAAATCTCATCTTCCTCAGTAGAGGCATGAATGTCCTTTAATTGAAGGATTTAGCATCAGAAAAAATGGCATGAACCAGACATGAATTCTGGTTCCTAATGAATCCATCATTTACCTGTATGACCTGAGACAAGACAGTAATGTAACCCTTTCACCCTCAGTTTCCTCATCTGTGAAATGAAGAATATGAACCAGGAAGATCCCTGGAGGGCCTGTCCAAACTGGAAACAAAATCACTCTATGGGAGGCTCAGGCATGGCTCCAGCCTTGTCCAAAGGGGTGAAACCATCTAGAGAAGGGTGTGGTTAGTTAGAGCAGGGAGTCTAGCCAGGCAGAAAAACTTGGTGCATTCAGGGTGGGGTCCTCCAGTTAGCCTTGGGGTAGGAATCCAAAGATTTAAATGGTTCTGGGGACCCAAGCAAGGCCAGTGACTCTTCCTAGTAAACACTGGAACAAAAAGCTAGGCAAGTCTTCATCACTTCTCACCAGGTGGGGCTCTTCCCTGGGCCACAGATAATGAGGATGCTGAGATCTCGCCATGCAAAGTTGAGGTCTGCCATGTGGTGGTGTCTGTACCATCAACCATTAACCTGGTCAGCCTCCAACACTAACAAAGGCAGCACACTGGTGACTCATCCCTCAGCCCCAGGGATGGTGTCCAAGGGGAATGTGTGGTGGCCAAATTAAGCAAGTGAATGATTTGAATGTACTCTTGGGCCGCCCAGACAGAAAAAGGGGTCTTGGTTTTTGTGGGCTTGGCTGCCATGACCATAACAAATTTTCATAAGGTTTGGAAAGTGTCTCAGGTCAACAGAGAAACCAAGTTATTGTGCTATGATTCCTCAATTTTTTAAAACACAATTTAAAAAAATATTGATAACCTTTTGTTTTTATATACATCACTTTCATTTTCAAATAGAACTTTCTATCTCTCCCCACCCCCATATCCCTTGTAAAAAGAATTTTTTAAAAAGACACAAAAAAAGTTCAACAAAACTAGCCAACACATCAATTAAGTCAAACAATATAGACAACATTCTACACCTATAGTCCTTCAAAGAAGTTAGGGTGATATATTTTCTCATCTCTTTTTCAGGCTAAATCTAGTCATAATAATGACACAGAATTCAGTTTTTGATATTCTTTCCACTATATTGTCATAGTCATTGTATATTGGTTTTTTAATTTCTTGTTCTGTTTAATTTACTCTGTATCAATTCTTAAAAGCCTTCTCATTCTTCTTTATATTCTTCACATTGATTGTACACTTAAATACCATTATTTGTTAATCCATTTTCCAATTGATGGGCATCTCCTTTATCCTTATAATAATTTTTAGTAATGATTTAAACAAGAAGCAGTGTGGTATAGTGGTTAAAGAGCAATATTTGAAACCAGAAAGACTATATATGCACACACATATGCATATGTGCTTAATTAATAGTCAATAAACATTGGTGAAGCACCAACTATGTGCTAGGCACTACTATCCCAAACACTGGAGGATACAAATACAAAAAAAGAGATAGTCCCTGTCCTCAAGCAGCACAATCTAAGGAAGGAAGCACAAAAGAAAACTGAAGAGATGGGGTAGGTACTTGGCAAGGTGGCAAAGTCAAAGAAGTTCAAAAAGAGTATTTCCTGGTAGGAAATGAGAAAATCTCTGTCCTGTCCCCATCTCCTTAAACAGAATTTGAAGAGTTAATGACCACACTACTCTGTAGTGCTCCTGACAAATAATGTTTCAGCCTCCTCTCAAGTCAGATTGTGCAACCCATCACTGGCACACAGTTGTGTGACACTAAGAAAGTCATTTATCTTGTCCTCCCCTTCCCTACTCCCCCAAGCAAAAACAAAACTGGAGCATAGAGAGCTTTTACAATGTTGAAACAATTGATCAATTATTTGTTCCTATGGCAGAAGTAGATTTGAATCACATCCAGTATGTACAGAACACAAAGTTAGGAGCCAGAAGAGATTCAAGATTTAGCTAATGTTCTCCTTGCCCTCTTATAGCTTCTAGTCTAGTAACAGCTAGACAGTAATTAGTGTGAGTGATTTGCTTAGGGTCACAGAGCCAAGATAGATCCCTACCTAATTACTCCCACTTATTCAGTGAGTCATTAAATAAAGACAGAGGGCTGTCCTTGGGCAGGCACAGAAGACTTCCATGTTTTATAGATTTCTAATAAACAGATTTGAGAAGTCTAAGAACTTTTCTTTGGACTTACCATGACAGAAAGTGTCTCACTGAGCCAGGAAAAAGGACAGTTTTTCCAATATTATAGCTATAAAACAAAACAAAACAAAACAAAAAGTTCTATGATACCAGTCCTACTCCCAGGACAGTGGAAAGGAACTTTAATGGTCTTATTATGCAATCTCACACCCATCCTTCAACAATCAGCAAGCAATTATTAAGCCAAGTACTATGCTA
Source organism: Myrmecobius fasciatus (assembly GCA_023553655.1). Lineage (NCBI taxonomy): Eukaryota > Metazoa > Chordata > Mammalia > Dasyuromorphia > Myrmecobiidae > Myrmecobius > Myrmecobius fasciatus. The sequence goes on along the minus strand of JAJPUD010001797.1, from coordinate 72,558 downwards.
GGTGCTGAGAGGGAAAAAAAAGAGACAAAAATGAAAGAGAACCATCCCTCAAGGAACTTATGTTCTGTCAGGGAAGAAAACATGCTAGTGTGTATACACACACATACAGACACGTATAATAAAACATAATTTGTGAGGGAGGGCACTAGTAGCTGGGGGGCACTGGGAAAGATTTCATATAGAAGATGGCCCTTGAAAATAGAGGTAAGAAGGAAAGTGTTCCAGGTATGAGATACAGCCAGGACAAAAAACACAGAAGCAGGAAAAGCATAGCATGTTAGGGACAGCAAGAAGGAAAGGGAAGTAATAAATAAGGTCAGAAGACTAGTCAAGGCCACAGTAGTGAAGGACTTTAAAATCAAGCAGGGTAGTTTATTTTTGATCCTAAGAGGGAGTCATTAGAGTTTATTGAGTAGGAGAGGGATAGCATCTTTGACAGGTGGGAGGAGTCTCAATTTTACAAGACAGTTAATTCCATTATTAGACACTTTTAGTTATTATTTCTTAAATTGAGTAAAAAAATCTAAACCCCTATAAGTTTCACTCATCATTTCTTGTTCTGTCTTTTCCTATATCAATGCAAGATAACTTCTCTTCCTCCCAATCTTTAAATACAGGATAATTCTGATATTGTAGTTCCTTTTTAAGACTGAATATCTTAAAAAGGTACTAAGACTTTTAGGACTTTCCTTATACATAAAAACAAGCAGCCTGGTTTAATGGAAGGATCAGTAGCTACAGGATCAAAAGATCTGGCTTCAGTAACAGTCTCTATGATTTATGAGACATTTGACTTGGGATCTCAGTTTCCTTGTCTATAAAAAGGGGGGAGGGGTTGACTAAATGTTCTCTCTGAGGTCCCTTCTATTTCTCAATCCGTGATCCAAGTAAACATATAAAGACCAAACTTGTCTTTTATTTATCACACTAGACATTCCCAGTTTATTGGATGACTCCTCTCCTGAAGTCATGAGCTTCTTGATCTGTTGCCATTGTGGCCACCCTCTTTTGTATGTTCTCTAGTCTGCCATTGTATATCTCTTAAAATGGAATATTCAGATCTGAACACAGCATTCCAGATTTTGTCTGACCAATACAAGCCTCAGAGGGATTGTTATTTTCTATGATCAAAATATTATCCTTCTATTAGCACAGTTTTTCAAAAGAGTTCCATAACACTGTTAACTCATTTAAACCTCTTTCAAAGCCAGGTCTCCCTTATCCTTTATTTCTATAATTGATTTATTAGGCCTCAATGAAAGTTCTCTGTTAAATTTAATCTTGATGGTTTTCTGCTCCATGTTCTAGCTTGCTGACATATTTTTGAATCCCTACTATCCTTTTCCAGCTATTTTTCCTTTCTTGTCATCCAGAAATGCTTAAAACATGCTTTTCTATGCTTTCATTTAAGTCATTGATTTTTAAAAAGAGTCAAATTTGACAAAGCAAGGATAAAGTTCTGTGGTATACCACTAGACACCTTCCTTCAGATTGGCCCCAGAGCCATTCATCACTCTTTGGGCTATGTATCAACTACTGGTGAATACACCCAATAATATTATCATCCAGTCCTTGTAATCTCTGGGAGGATGTTGTGGGAATAGTCAGATTTTTTTCACTGCTTTTTTGGGGTCTTGACTCATTTTACAGCCAAGAAAGTTAAGACCCAGAGAATTCAAATGACTTACACAATATTACACAGAAAGAAAATTGCAGAGCTCAGATTCAAGCCCAGTTTTCCATTCTTACATTAAAGAATCTCAGAGTTGGAGAGGATCTCAAGGGTCATTTAGATCAATTAAAACCTTAAGAAGTGTTCTCCACTACTCTGTAGTGCTCTTGACAAATGATGTTTCAGCCTCCTCTCAAACCAGATTGTGCAACTCTTCATTGGCACACAATAAGTGTTTAATAATTGCTCTGCAACTGACTCTCTCCTTTCTCCCCTTGGACAGCCCATTCCACTTTTTATTGTTGTTCAGTTGTTTTTCAGTCATGACTGACTTTTCATGATCCCATTTGGTATTTTCTTGGTAAAGTGGTTTGCAATTTACTTTTTCAGCTTATATTACAAATGAGGAAACTGAGGCAAACAGGTTAAGTGCCTTGTCTAGGGTCACGCAGCTAGTATGTGATAGAAGTCAGATTTTAATACAAGAAGATGAATTTTCCCAACTACAAGTCTGATGTTCTATCCACTGTGCAACTTAGCTGCATTCATAGTTTTAAGTAACATTAATATGGGCACACTATTAAGCATGAAGGAGATGATAGCACCCCATGTATCCTGCTCTGACCAGGTCAAGTTGAGAGCAGTATGTTCCTTCTTGGCAGGACATCAGCTTGCTGGGAGAACATTGAGGGAGGGCAATCAGAATAGTGGAAGAATTGTAAAGACGTTATAAGAGAATTGGACAAGGAACTTGGAGGGTTTTAGCCTGTACTTGAGAAGATAAAAGAACTTTCTTCAAATATTGGAAGAATTATCACACAGAAAATACTTGCTCTGCAGGACTGAAGTAAAAGCAGTGAATGGGCATTTCTGAGAGAAAGATTTCAGCCCAAGAGGAGGGGAAACTTCCCAGTTAAAGCTGCTCCAAAAAGTATTCAGGTGGTGCAGTGGGCAGAGGGGTGGACAAGTCACTTAGTCCTGTTTGCTTCAGTTTCTTTATCTATAAAATGAGGATAATAATGTTGAGGGATGAGACACACTAACAGAGTTTGGGAGTCCCCAGGCCAGTGTCACAGGTTTTGCAAAAGAATTTGCTGTCTCAGTCTTCAAGTTAAAGTTGAAAGTTCCCAGCATGCTAGGATCCTGATTAAGAAGATAGCCGAGAATTGAGAGACAGAGTGCAATTTTATTTAGTTTTCTGTAGCCCAAGGCTAAGGAGTGTTTTCTGGATGAATTAAGGTTGGTAGGCTAGGGAGCAATTTCCAGATGAATTAAGGGTGGAGGGTGGTAAACTGGAGAGTATCTCCAGGTGAATTATAAGTGGGAGTTGGTGCGCCAAAACCAGAAGATTCAGGGTTTTCTGACCCAGGCTCCCCACAAAGATCAGGGGACCAAAGAGTCCTATTACATCAATAACAACTCCTATCTCCCAAAGTTGTTGTGAAGATCAAATGAATTAATGTATGTACAGTTTTTTATGAACCCTAAAGTGCTATGGTAATGCTAGCTATTATTATGAAACAATGTCTTGTGTCCATCCTCAAGTCTGGTATTTATTCAGTGAATTTATCTGAAAATCAAGTGTGGGCATTTTACATTTTATCATATTCAGTTACATTTCATTAGATTTGTTTCATTATTCTAACCTGTAGAAATCTTTAGGGATCCTGATTGACATCCTGCATGATTTATTTCTCCCAACTCTGAGTCGTTTGCAAATGTAATAAGCACATTCCCTGTGCTTTCATCCAGATCATTGATTAAAATATGGAGTAACATAGGACATGTCAGAGAGATCCCTGATGTTCTCATCTAGAGAGCTTCCTTCAAGATGATATTAATTCACTCTTTACAATTGAATCCCCCAACCACATAGACACTTAATGATCATTTCTATATCTTTTCCAATAGGAGAGCATGAGAAATTTTTTTCAAATGCTTAGCTGAAATTCAGGCACATTATATCTTTGATATTCCTCTGATTTACTAGGCTAGTAATTGTTAAAAAAAAAAAAAAAAGGAAATGAGGTGGACCTTGATAAAACCATGCTGGCTTTTAGTAATTGCTGCCTACCTCCCTTTTTAAGTCTCCCCCCAAAGTCTCTTTTCAATAATATATTCTAGCACTTTGCCAAGAATTGATGTCAAGTTAACTGTGCTTTAGTTCAAAGCTTTTATTCTTTTCTCCTTTTTGAAAATTGTATCAGCATTTACTTGATTCCAATCCTGTAGTCCTTACCCCATTTTCTAGAGATCATAGGATCAAAGATTTGGGACTGGAAAGGATCTTACAATCCATGATGTTTTACATTTTATAGATGAGAAAATTAAAGCACAGAGAGCCTGGCTCATAAGATTTGAACTCAGATCTTTTGGGGTTCAACTTCAAGCACAATACCCTATCCACTATACCACACTGTCTCTCCATCACCAATTGTGGCTCAGAAATCACATCTGCCTATTCTTTCAGAATCCTAGGATATAGTTCTCCAGACCTGGAGATCTGAACTTATTGAGGGTAGCAAAGTGTTATCTTACCATCTCTTCATTTTTCTTTGGTTTTGTATGTATATACACATACACATGTACACATATACACACATATTCAAACACATATATATCTGTGGATAATTTCCTTATGCATACTGGACTCTAATTAGTCCTCTCCCCCTATTTACTGGAATTGCTTGTGTTTTGGCCTTCTGAATATGATACTTGAAAATATCATATTGTTCTTGAGCCAATGTTTTATTAGAAAAGTGCATCACCCTTCATTACATTATAAACTCCTTCAGGATAGGGATTATCCAATTAAAAAAAATAAATAGCATTACTTAATAAATGTTTAGTTAAATTGCTGAAAATAGGGAGAGGGAAAAGAAGATGCTAATTATGCATTATTGATACAAATAAATTCTTTTGGGCAGTTCTAGAAGAATGATCTTCAAAGCCCCATTAAACCTTAGAAAGCGTGCCTTGGATGAGTAGACACTATTAGAATGAATTAGACACTCTCTAGAAATAAGTCTATCATCACCTCATCTTCCACATCATGAGAGTAGATGAGGAAGTACAAAAAGCAATGGACTTTGGCACAAGAAACCTGGGTTCCAGTTTTAGCTCAATCAGTCCATCAGTCAGTCAGTATCATTAAGCATATATTATGGGCCAAGTACAGTGCTAAGTCCTAAAGCTACAAAGACAAAAATGAGGGCACAGTCTCTGCCCTCAAGGAGCTTACACTTTATTAAGGGAAAATGCTGATAAATGGAAAGAAAATTTATGCAAATACAAAATGGTAGGGCATAATTTTAAAGGTCTGTTGCATAAAGTGTCATTGAAGCTGAATTTTGAAGAAAACTAAAGATTCTTAGAGGTAAAAGAGGAGGAGGGGTTCATTCCAGACACGGATCTAGCCTGTGCAAAGACACAGAAGTGAAAAAAAGGGAATGTCATGTCTGAGATACAGATATGTAGGCCAATTTGGCTGGATGATAGAGTGCTTGAAAAGTAATAATATACAATAAATTGGAAAGGTAGACTGGAGTCAGATTATGGAAGACTTTAAAAATCAAAATGTAAAATTTGCTCCTAAGAGCAATAGGGATTCAATGGAGAGTTTTGAGCTGGGGAATGATGTAGCTAGACCTGTGTATTTGGAATATCACTTTGGCTGTCCTAAGGAAGATGAAATGAAGGCTCCAAATAGGAACCTATTGCAGGAGTCCAGATGAGATATGAATAAGGATTGAAATAGTATGGTGACATTTGAGTAGAAAGAAAAGGATAGATACAAGGATGTCATAAAGAGGAATGATAAGAATCTGCAACTAATTGGTAATGTGGAGCATGTGAGAGTGAAAGAGAAGATGACTTGAAAGTTTTGAACCTGTGTGACTACAGTGAGGGTTGACAGAAATAGGGAAAATAAGAAGTGGATTGGGAAAGGGGGGAAATGATGAGTTCTTTGGGTCTATGGAGTCTGAGATGACTCACAAATACAGAAATATCCAATAGGCTCTCGTTGAAACAGAACCCAACCAGAAGAGATACTATATAGATACAAACATCTGCCTAGACGTGATAATTAAACTCATAGGAGTTGATAAGATCACCAAGAGAGGGTAGAGAGAGGAGAGAAGAAAGCCCAACAAGAAGCCAAGGGGGAAACTCCTAGTTAGATCAGACTAGGTAGTCTTCAGCAGAGGAGATGGAAAAGGAATATCAAACAGCAAGAGATTCAAGAGTTCAGTCTCAAGAAAGCTCAGATCAGGAGGAGGTGATCCATAGTGTCAGAGGGGTTGTTCACTACATGATCCTCCCAGAAACTTGGTTTCTTCAGCTGCAAAATCCAGGGTTTTGATTAGATGATGTCTAAGGTCCCATCCAGTTCTTCCAACACTGTGGGATCTAACCACCAGTAACATTTCAGGGGTATCATGTGCAGCAAAGCCAGGGGAAGGAAGGAACCTGTAGCAGAAGGGTCGGGAGGGATGTCAGGATATGCCCTGGGACAATGAGTGTGATTGTTCCAAAGAGTGTTTGGTTAGGATAGCAGCAGGACTCCATAATCAGGACAAAGCTGTGGGCTTCTTGCATCTCACACCCTGACTTATTTTCATTTTATATCTTTTATATGCCATACCTAACAAAAGGGACAAAGGAGCTAACACAACACACGTGAGATAATAAATTAAGAATGCACAGGCACATTTCCAATTTCTTTGATCCAAAATGGGAAGAGCCTCAAACCCTTTCCTGCTGCCCGTTAGTTAGAATTTGACTATGCTTATGGGGTTGAAACTATGATTTTTCTTTCTATGATGACAGCCTTGGAAGGCATTTCTCAGCTAGGATTGCTGACTGTCTGCTGTTTATTTTCTTTTCTTGGGGAGGTCCTGGAGCTGTGGCTAATCAGCTTTTGGGGATGACTAGTTTGGAGAGCCATGGATCCCAACACACACACACACACTCACTCACCAAACTGGAATAGTTGGCTAAGATTGTCTTCAAGGACAAAACGTTTTAGTCTAGTCACAATCTCTGAAAGTTGTTTATAATAACAATAATCATTACATTATTATGATCATTATTGACATCTTTACATTATTATGGTTATGATTATTTGGGCTGAGGGAGAATGAAGTTCTTAACACATGAGTTCCAGAGCAAGTCTAAAATTGACCGAGGAATTAATTAGTTGACTGTTTAATTCCCAATCCGCTAATATAGCTGGGCTGAGTGGAGCCCCTCCCAGGTGGGGTAACTATACATTTGGATAGCTTGTTTTAACTGAATTTGACTTCTTTCTCTTAGATCTCCACCCTCACCCTAAGGGGTTGACAGAGTCGCCCAGCCCTTTAAGAGTCTCCTCCCTCAAAGTTCCTTCCTAGCTCCTCTCCCTCAAATTATTCTTTTCCCCTTTAGGCTAAGACCTGCACTGGGATGGAAAACTGGACATTTTGACCACCTGGTTACTCTCCTCCCTACCCCTACTAAAGGTAGCTGGAAGAGTTTTTAGAGGGAAGTAGTCAGAAATAAATTGAAAAGTGGTTTTAAAAAATCATTGTACTAGAATTTCAGCACAGTTTCTATCTTCCTACATAGGAAAGGTATGTGGCATAGTGAACTTGAATTTGAGTCTTGGCTCTGCTCCTTTCTAATTATGGGGCTTGAGGAAATAAAAGTAAACTCTCTGGGCCACAGCCTTATCATCTATACAATGAAGATCTTGGATTAGTTCAAATATTCTTAACCCTTTTTTGCATCATGGATCTCAATCCCCACTCTACCTTTCCTTTGAAAGTCTGGTGAAGAAACCTATGGGTATAGAGAAAGGAATGAATGTGACATGATCATACTAGCAAATGAAGGGGATTTTTTTTGCAGGTGGTTTTTACTTTTGTTTGTTTGTTTTGCAAGGCAATCAGGGTTAAGTGACTTGACCAGGATCATACAAGTGTTAAGTGTCTGAAACCACATCTGAATTCAGGTCTTCCTGATTCCAGGGCCAGTGCTCTATCCATTGCATCATTTAGCTGTTCTTCCCACTCTCCTTTTTATTTTGTGATTTCTGTTTTGAGCATAGGGGAGACCTGTGCATGGTTGAAGCAGCAGGAAAAGAAATGTGAAAATAAAAGATGCTGAATAAATATAAATTAAGGGAGAAAGGCCTGTGAAGAAACAGGAAGGGATGGACTCAAGAGGCAGGTGGTGGGATTAGTCTGGCAGGGATGAGGGCCATCCCTCCTTCTGAGGCAGGAAGGAGGAGATGGGATGGGAAGGGTGTACAGGCCAATATTTTGGGGTGGAGAGAGAGTGCTTGCCAGATGGCCTTGATTTTCCCAACGAAGGAGAGGTGACGTCATCTGCTAAGAAGCTGGGGAAAGGGGTGGGATGGGGAGTTGAGATCTTGTGGAGAAGATCTGAAGCCGTCTTTGTGGGGAATTTGGTAGAGAATCAATAAATAAATGACTAAAAGAAAGGCCACGTTGCATCAAAGGGCCATTTTGAGGTTAGATGAAAATGAATGGGTAGTAGGTTAAGTCTAAGCTTGTTCTAGAGGCATTCTGGGGCCTGGGATAAGATGTGAGAGAGCAGATAGAGGGGGATGATCCAGGGCTGGATAATGGTGGGAATAACTGAAGAGAACGAAGACTAAGGTCTAAGATGCTGGTGAAATGGTTTCTCTCTAGTAGGTGGAAGGCTGGGCTTGTAGTCAGGAAGATCTGAATTCAATTCCTGTCTCAGGTATTTTCCATCTGGGTGACCCTACATAAGCCCCTTGACCATCCTGTGCCTCAATTTCTTTATCTCCATATGAGAGGGCTATACTTGATAGCCTCTAAGATAACTTCTAGTTCTAACTTTATGACTAGAGGCAGAGACCAAAGTTTGTGCATCTGTGTGCATGCTTGTATATGTATATGTATGTATAGTTATATATCTATATATGTGTGTAGGTATGTGTAGTTACATATCTATATCTATATATATATAAATGTATACATACATTTACATAAAATAATATGCATATATTGGTATTGTGAGTTAGCCTGTGCATATACATGGAAGCAAAAGATGAATTGCTGAACACAATTAGACTAGTTGAAATTGAGATTTTGTGAAAGGGGAAAATGGGATTTGAATTTAGAAAGGACTGGTGGAAGCTCCCTTGTTAAGGGGGCTGCATGGAGAAACTTAGAAGTCAGTATGAAGAGTTTCTCTTTTATTCTAGATGCAATAGGGAGCCACTGAAAGTTGTTTAAGAGAATAAGAAGTAAAATGTCTATTAACATGTAGTGGACTTCCTGCCATCTAGGGGAGGGGAGGGGACTGGGGGTAAAATTTGTAATGGAAAGCTTTGTAAAGATCAAGGTTGGGGAACTACCCATACATATGTTATATAAATAAAAAGCTTTAATAAATAAAAAATAAAAAAAAATAAAAGAAGTAAAATGTCTTTTAAATTTTTTTAAATTTAATTAAATTTATTTTAATACATATTGCTTTATGAATCATGTTGAAAGAGAAAAATGAGAACAAAAGGGAAAAACCATGGGAGAGAAAAAAAGAACAGAAAAAGGAGTGAACATAGCATGTGTTGATTTACATTCAATTTCCATAGTTCTTTTTCTGGATGCAGATGGCATTTTCTATCCAAGGAATTGCCTTAGAAGTAAAATGTGTCTTTGCAAGACTATTTTTTCATGTCTACGATGAGTTGATCAGAGGGACCCAAGACAAGTAGCAGGAAAGGTCTTACATTACATAAAGAAAATGTGACGAAGACTTGACGAGGTTATGTCAGTGGTGGACAGAAAAGGAGATTATAGAGATATTTGGAGTTGGAAATAAAGGTGTTAAAACTCAATGGATATAGGAGCCAGGGAAACGAAAGAATATAGCATTGGTAGCTATCTGTGTCCTCAACAGAAATAGGAAAATTTGTAATACTATTGTTATCATCATCATCACTGATTTATTTAGTGCTTTAAGATTTACACAGCACTCTACATATATTACCTTATCTGATCTTCAACTCTCTATGGTAGGTACAAGTTTTATTATCTCCATTTTATAGATGAGGAAATTGAGGCTTAGAGAACTTAAGTGACTGCTGACAGTCACACAGGTAATAAATGTCAAAGTAGCTTTTTGTATATACTAGACACCTAATAAATGTTTATTGAATTGAAGCTGGAAGTTCAACTTTGGTTGCTTCTAACTCTGGGGTTAGAGTTTATGATGAATTCTGTTTTGGAGAAGTTGAATTTCAGATGTGTATAAGACTTTTAAGTAGCAAGGTCTAATAAGCTGATGCAGCATTGGAGCTGAGGAGAAAGAATAGGGGTATAGAAATTTGGAAAATTGCCTATATAGAAATAATAATTGAACCAGTGGGAACTGGTGAGATCATCAAGGGAAAAAGTAGAAGGGAAAAAGTCAAAGTGTCCTCCTCGGTATAACCCCTCTGCAGCACTCCATCTCTTATCTCTGTTACTTTAGAAGGCTCTCCCTCATTTTTCCTCCTTTCTTTTGGGTCTTGGAATCCCTAGATCTTTTTAAAGCCCAGTTAAAGTGCTATATGAAGCTTTTCTTGATTATCCTAGTTGCTAGTGCTTCCTGGAAAATTTATATTTATTTCTTAACTTTCGTATTTAATTATTTCTGTGTATGTATTATTCCCCTCCTCAGTAAAATACGAGGTATCTTAAATCTCTGACAGCTTAAAACTGCACTGAGACTTTGGGAACACTCTATATAACATCACTGAAGAAAAGGACTGTTTAAGTTTTGCCCTTTTATTACCAGCACTTAGCTTAGTACTTGGTATAAGGTAGGTGTCTAATACATGTTTATTGCATTGCCTTGAATTTAAAGAATATAGGGAAAAAAGAAGATGGTGGGTAATATTACTTAGCAATGGAAAATAGAAGACAATCTGATAAAAGAATCTGAAAAAGGAATGATTAGATAGGTTGGAAGAGAACCAAGAATGATTAGTATTATAGAAGTCAAAGGGAAGGGAGAATACAAAGAGGAAGAGGAGAATAGTAAGTGGTGTTAAGAGGTACAGAAAGGTCAAAATAATTGAGAAAAGGTCATTGGATTTAGAATTTAAGAGGTTCTATGGTAACTTTGGAGAGAGAAGTTTAGTCCAATGGTTGGGTCAGGAGCCAGATTACAAACGGTTAAGGTGCAGGGGTGAGACAGTGAAGGGAGGAGATTATTTTTAGGAGTTTGGTATTGAAAGAGAAAATACACTTAGGACAAAAGTTCAAGAGGATTCTAGGGCCAAATGACTGAATAAATGAAAAAGCATCTATTAAGTGCTTACAGTGTGCTAAGCAAACAATTCAAACAATTGCTGTTCTCCAATAATTCACATTGTAATGAGAAAGATAACATAGAGAGGAGACCTCAACTTCAGAACCAATGGCAAAATCCAACAGTCCTTAGGATGTGTTTTGAGATTTGATCAGAATCTAACCTGGGGAGTCTGAATTCCTCAAATGGAGGAGACCTGAAGATATCTGTAAAGATGGGAGAAGTAGATAGGAAGAGGAAAATGAGAGATGTAATGTTTTGATGAGTCAAAGTCCTGTAGAGAGGAGGGGTATAAGATTCAAGTATAAATCTAGGGAGTAATCTGTCCAAGAAGGGTCACTAATTGCCCACATAGTTCATCATGTCCCTGAAATATTTTAAAAGCTAGAGAAAGAGCTCTAACATGTTGGCTAAATTAGAGAGTTAGATGGCCCAATGGGTAGAGTGGCTGTGAAGTCAGAAAGAATAGTTTGAATCTTGCTTTAGATCTCACAGGGTTATTGTGAGGATCAAATGTATTAACACATGCAAAATGCTTTACAAACCTCAAAAAAAGTAGAAGGAATTCACCTCAATGATATCTTAGGGCCACACAAGTATTGAATGTAACCTGTAACACAGAACCACAGCTTTGAACTCATGGGAGTTAAATTCATGTATTGGAGGTGTCTCAATAGTTATACAGATTTGTGCCTCCACCCTAGAAACACATGAATTTGACTCATTTTGGCTTTCCTCTCAGAGTATTTACTTCCCTTTGTCAGTACCAACTAAAAAGATTTGGAACAAAAAAAAAAAGTTTATTCTACATATCAAAAAATACTGAAAGGACAGAGTCCAGGAGCAGTCAAGAAAACTTTCAGCTTATTCAGTCATTCCAGATTCAGAATAGCTTTCTGTGATTGAGGTCACCCCTGACCCAAAAGGGGGAAGAACTTAGGATTGCTGGGAAATATAACAATCTACTCCTCTGATAAGTTCCAATAGGACAAGGATCTACATAGTACCATACTGGAGTTGAAATCCTTCTAAGTAGAGAAAGAATTTGAGCTTATAAGAGAATCAAACCACTTTTTGCTACACAACCCACACAGTTGTGGAAACCAGTGAAAACACAGGTTCAGGTTTGCCCATCCATTATTATGACTTTCAAGTCAAAAAGCATTTATTAAGTTCTTACTGTGTACCAGGTTCCATGATAATACTAGGGATACAAATATAAGCAAAAAGAAAGATATAACCTGGCCTCAAGAAACTTACATTCTAATAGGAGAAGACAACACATAAAAGAGAACTAAAAGGGTAAGAGAGAGAGAGAAAAGGTACTTACATGTAGCCATGGTGGCAAAGTCTGAAAAATGAAGAATGCCTGGTCTGGATCTTTGCTCAAAATGGAGTTTCTGGAAAGCAGTCTCCCCATGGAAGAAGGGAGCTACAGGAGCAGAGGGGAAGGCAGCTGAGGCATGGTGGTTCTGTGTTTCATATTTTATATATATATATATATATATTATATGTATACATAATATATATAACATTATTTATATATATTGGCTCTGGTACCAGTGACATCTGGCTCAGCATAGGAACTTTGAAGAGCTCTATTGATGCTATTTACTAGCATCACTAGCATCACTATTTACTATATAACCTCTGCTGCCTTCATCCATCCAGCATTCTTATTTCCTCATCTTTACTACCCTCTTCTGTTTTCCAAAGAAAGTATTATAGCTACTATAGTGAGACAGCCAGTGACAACATGCTTGTGGGCTGATTAACACCTTCCTAAGTCTTTTGTTTATGTTTCCTGCAGCAGCTACCTCTGACCCACACAACAAAGGGCCCCTCAGACAGATATTGCAGATCTTCTCATTCTCCTGTCACAACCAGTGATTCCTAGCCTTTAGTTCCAACTTAAGTAAGGGTGACTGAATATTATTCATGTCTTCTTTACCCGGGGTGTAATGTCCTCCTCCCTTTCCCTTGCCAATGGTCAGCACCATTGCTGAGTCTTTTTGAGATTGGGGAAAATTACTTTCTATTTATCTTTTCTGAATCCTGTTCACCCTCACTTCCCTGTGACAAGAGATTGGTCATGTAAATTGACTGAGGGCTCACATAAGCCTTAAAAAAGTACTAGCAGTACTGAAGGGTGACCAATGACAACTACCTAAAGCTCATACCTGTTAGAGAAATATCCAAGAGAAGGATTGATTGAAGAAGATAGAATTGGAAGCAAGGAGGACAGTTAGGAAGTTATTGTAGTAGTCCAAACAAGAGATGATGGGGGCTAGAGAAGGAGATATATGTAAGAGATGCTGCAGAGTGTTGATTCCATAAGAGGCAGCTGACTAGATGTAGCAGCAAGAGTGGGAAGGGAAAAAGAAAAGTCAAAGATAATTCAAGAATGAATTACTGATAAATATGACATGGCCAAATATAAAATTAAAATGGATTTTCAGAGTATATCCAATTGGCAACCGACCCCAATAATTGTCAACACCACTTATAGTAAGGAAGATACACACCCAAAGCATGCACCAGTGAAGTAGTCCCTGCCTAAGCTATTTATTTGGTTGGAGAGGAGAAGGCATTCCTTGATGTCTTTTCACCAGTTTTCTCCCTCTCCTTTCCTGTCTACCTCCGCATTTCCCATTAGAAAAAGGAAGAAGAAAAGAGGGTGTCAGTGGGATTTTGTGAAAAGTCCCAATGCATTCTTTCCATCAGTATTTTTCTCTTCAAGGAAGAAAAAGAGCCAGGGAAAAAGTGTGAGCTTGGAGAAATGGAATGCATTGTTAGTTAAGGAGATTTCTGCCTGGTATGTACCAGGTGGTTAATTAGGAGATTTTCCTCACTGCAGAGAAAGATTGGGGCAGGATCTGGGTTGGGGATAGTTTTTTTCCAAAACATTTACAAAACATTTTTCTCTTAATCACTTGATGTGTTAGATGAGATGATTATTCTTGCACTCATCTTACAGATGAAACTAATCACAAGATCATAGATCTGAAGTTAGAAGGGACTTTGGGATCATCTAGTCCAACCCCTTCATTTTTACAGATGAGGAAACTGATACCCAGAAAGAGTAAATGATGCTGAAGATCATACAGGCAGCAAGTGACAGAATCACTTACTACACAGAGTCCCCAAACTCCAAGTTCAGTGTCTCACAATCAAAGTCTTTTCATTGAACCACCCTGGGAAGTGATCTGTCCATGGTCACATAGCTAGCTAGAAGTAGAGTGGGAATACAAACTTAGTTTTTTAAAATTCCTGATCCAACACTGTACTCTATTTCATTGTTTCTCCAAAACACATTTTTAGGAAGTGAGAGGGTGTCAGGGCCAGCCTTATAAATTGGAGTAGACTACCACCCAGGGGTATAATTAAACAGGAAATCCCTTCCCCCATCCGACTTTTTTTTCCCTGAGGCAATTGGGGTTAAGTGACTTGCCCAGGGTCACACAGCTAGGCAGTGTTAAGTGTCTGAGATCAGATTTGAAACCAGGTCTTCCTACCTTCAGGGTTGGTGCTCTGTCCACTGTGCCACCTCGCTGCCCCCTCCATTCCACTTTCTTAAAATTCTTCCCCTATTGTTTTGTCATAGAGCCTAAAACTCCAACATTAGACTTTTGGGTCTGAAATCGCAACAATAATCATTTTTTTTAAGCCCTGGGTATATCATGTTGGTATTCAGATGTTTCCAGTTGTGTCCAACTTTTTGTAAGCTTTTGGGGTTTTCTTTGGCAGAGATACTGAAGTAGTTTGCCATTCTCTAACTCATTTTACCGATGAGGAAACTGAGGCAGAGTTAAATGACTTGCCCAGGGTCACCTAGCTAATAATTGTTTTAAACTCAAGTCTTCCTGACTCCAGGCCCTGAGCTCTTTCCACTGCACCTCCCAGTAAGGGAAAAGGAGGAGGGGGCAGTACCCAGACAGGAGTACTGAGGAGAAATCTGTAGAGTTAGGAGCAAAGCCAGGGGAGGATTGAAAGATAAATTGTGAAGCTGGTCTGGAAGGAACTCATCCATCAAAGTGGGGCTACAGAGGCAGAAGAATCTTCCAGGTGAAAAGGCTTCTGAAGGTGTGGCAGACCTGAAAGAGAAGTGAAGGAATAAGCATTGGGCTGGCCTGGGTCTTACAGATCATAGTCCATTGATTTAGAAATGAATGGACCTTGGAAATCTCTAGTTCCTCCTCTTCTCTTGCAGATGAGAAAACTGAAATAAAATGACTTACTTAAGGTCACATGAGTAGTGCAAAAAACTTTTTTCCTTTTCTATTATAAAATTTCCTTAGTCTTTATGAAAAGGCAAATACTCCTGTGTAAAACTTAGTAGCCATTGAAGTACCTAAGATCAATAGTCTGAAATGTATCCTCAAATCAACTTTGTGATTCATGGCAGGAAAAAAATTATAAGAATTAATTAAGAAAATTTATTCCCTTAAGAAAGGGAATAAATTATTATAGTAGTTTCTGTATCACTTAAGGAGTGCATATGTTAAATGTTATGCCTTCTAAATTTTGATGCACTGGTTAGAAGTTCTGTATGCTTCATTCAGTTACAACTTAATCCCTAGTAGAGGAGAAAACTTAAACCACTGTTACCTAATATCTTTGGCAAAGAGGGTGTGTATAGAGGGTAATTTTATCAACTGAGAGAACAAGGTTTCATGGTATAATGCATAAATGCCTCAAGAACATGCAGCCTAGACCACTGGAGGCAAAGCAGATATAAGAATTAAGGAGTTAATGGAATTTATTACAATTTTTTTCCTTAAAGACAGTTCTGGAACCACTCACAATACTTTATTTAATAGAGCCATTATATAGTACTTTCAAATAGATTCTGCTGTTATTAGTTCTCTTCTCTGTTGATTTCACTGGTATTCAGCTTTTTTCTCTTTTTTTTAAGTGTTTTTTTAGCATTCTTTTAAAAATTTTTGAGTTCCAAATTCTCTCCCTTTCTATAGTCCCCTTGACACCCATTGAGAAGGCAAGAAACATATAAATCACACATGTTAAATCATGAAAAATATATTTTCTTGTTAGCCATCTTACCAAAAAAAAGCAAGAAAAAGAAAAAAGTGAAAAAAACTATAATTTAATTTGTACTTAGAGTCCATCAGTTCTCTCTCTGAAGGAGAATAGCATTTTTATCATAATTCCTTGGATCATTGTACTGATCAGTGTAACTAAGTCTTTCATAGTTGATCATCCTTGTAATATTAATATGAATGTGTACAATGCTATGCTTCTGTTCACTTTTTTTTTTTTTTTTTTTTTTTTTTTTTGCTGAGGCAATTGGGATTAAATGACTTTCCCAGGGTCACATAGCTAGGTAGTATTAAGAGTCTGAGGCCAGATTTGAACTCAGGTCCTCCTGATTTCAGGGTTGGTGCTCTATCCACTGTGCCATCTAGCTGCCCCTTCTCATTTCTTAATAGCATGATGGTATTACATCATAATCATATACCACAACTTATTCAGCCATTCCTCATTTGATGAACATTTCCTCAGTGTTCAATTCTTTGGCCAATTCTGGTTTTTAAGTGTCATTTTCTTTAGTATTTTTTAGGCCTCTTTTACTAAACTATTAATTCCTTTTTCATAATTTTCTTGCATCAATCTCATTTCTTTTCCCAATTTTTCATCTACTATTCTTATCTCTTTCTTTAATTCTTCCAGGAGTAAGGGCTTAGGTACAATTAGCAATTTTGGGGCTTAGGTACAATTAGCAATTTTTTTTGAGGCCATACTTATAGATATTTTCATTTTATTATCTTCTGAGTTTGTGCCTTGGTCTTTTCTTTATGATCAAGTTCTTGTGTGTGTGGTGTATGTATGTGTCTCTGAGTGTGTGTGCGTTTACTCATTTTTCCACCCTATTTCTTGACTTTGAACTTTATGTTAAAGTTGGGTTCTGCTCATCTGGGGATGGAGGGGCACTCTCTCAAGATTTGGGCTTTTTTTTTTTTTTTTTTAGCTGTTGTTTTCAGAACTAGTTCTGACAGTCTGTCGTTTTCAGTGTTTCCAAAGTGATGTGATCCAGGAAGAGATGGGTTTACTGCTTTTCCACTGTATTTAGCTCTTTACCCAAGTAAAGCCTCTGCTCCCCTTCGGTTGCAAATGCTAGCGGTCCTCTTGTCCCTGGAACTGTGATCAAATCCCCTGCTCCTCTGCAACCACAAATGCTATTATTTCTCTTCACCCTGAATCAGCAACCCAGAACAATATAATAGAGTTGCCAAACAACTCCTAGTCCTATACCCAGGGAGAGTTTAGGGTCACTTACAATCTCTTTCAGACCAGTTAGCTTTCCAACTCCCCTATTCCCTCTGGGATGAGAGCTGAAGCTGTTGTTGCTATGGTCAGTGCTCTCAAGACCCACTATGAGTGAGCACTACAAGCCAGACCCCACTCCACTATTATACCTCTTCTGTCAACCAACTGAATCATCTTGAGCTGGAAAAATGTCTCACTCCAACCTTTTGTTGGCTACAGAATTTCATTTGAGGTGTTATTTTAAAGTTCTTTGGAGGAAGATGTTGGGAAAGATTGGCTGGATTGCTGCCTTTATTCTACCATCATAGCTCTGCCCCTGAGATTTATGCTTGAAAACATTCTGAGTGAGATTGGCAAATGAATACTCAAATGATTCTCCTATTAGGGCAATCCATTAATCTATTGCTCCTATTTCTCTTTATGGCTTCTCTTTAATACTGTTAAATATATGAAGCTATTGTCAAACAAGATAGCAGTTTCTTGAGGAGCTATGTGCTATCATGCTCTACTTGGAGACCAGAACATCTGGGTTTAAATCCTGCCTCTAACACTTATTGGTTGTGTGACCAAGGTCAAGTCCCTTAACCTCTCTCATGGTCTCAATTTTCTCATCTGGAAAATGGAAATCATAATATAATATCTCACAGGATTTTTAGAAAGCCTAACCAAGATCATATTTATAAAGTCCTTTGCAAATCCTTAAGTGCTACCTAAATGTCCATTTGTATTATTTTATTATTATATTGTTTTATTGAGAGGGAGATGGGACTCTGAAGTCCTTTCTAGCTTGATTTGATGACCATGACATTCCAAATTCTTCTTCCATTATTCTTTTTTTGTAGCATCTTATTTGTATCAATTTGAGAGAAATTACAACATATGATTTTCTATTGTTACAAGATGTGACAACGTGTCAAGCATCTTCCCCTTTTAGAGAAAAGTCCGTACTGAGCCATCTTATGACTGATGTTTATAATTGATGAGACTTCACATGACTCTTCTGTAACAGTTCAAATACTCTAATCAGTTTCATGATGCAAGGACCCTAGAGACCCAATTAGCCTTGCACATTCACCATTACCCGAAAATTTACTTGTATGATCTTTTCAAAATGGGAAATTTCAGCATTTTGGGGGGGACCATATGAATCACCCTGATTTTCTCTGACATTCAATTCAAGTTTTATAACACTTTTATTACATTTTAGGGGCAACTGGGTGGTGAAGAAGATAGATCTCTGGGTTTGGAATCAAGAAGATCTGAATTCAAATTCAGCCTTAGATACTTACTAATTGTGTAACCCTAGGCAAATCACTTAACTTTAGTTTCCTCATCTGTAAAATGGGGAAAAAAAATAACACTTACCACTCAGGGTTGTTGTGAAGACCAAATGAGATAATTATTGTAAAGTGCTTAGAACAGTCTCTGCACATATTAAGTGCTATATATATTCATTATTATTATTATAATTATAAGCCTCTATTATATTTTAGATACTGTTCTAACTGCTAGATATGCAGACAAAAATAAAACAATCCCTACCCTCAAGGAACTTATATTTTGTTGGAACAAAGGTAGAGGTAAGGGATACAGCAAATACACAAAGAAGTAGATACACATGATGTCAAAATGATGAACAGTAGTGTAGTACTTTACAAATCAAGCTGAATTTGGACTCAGAAGAAATGAGTTCAAATCCTCTATCATCCCTTTCTGGTCTCAGTTTACTCATCTGTAAAAAGAGAGTTTTGGAGTAGATACCTTAAAAATGTTCTTTCCTCCTCTAAATCTGTGATTCTAATAAAAAGTCATTTCACGAAGGGGAGAATGTTTCTCTTTTAGCCATTAGGAAAGGCTTAGTGTAGGAAATGATGCCAGATGGCACTTTCAGGGAAGATAGAGATTCTTGCAGGAAGAGGTAAGGAGGTGATCAGTTCTCTGAAGAATGGCAATTAGAGTTCTGAGCCACTGGGCTCCAAAATCAACGTAGTGAGAAAAGAAAGTCCAAACCATATAATTCTGGCCTGGATACCTCATATCCTCAGCATCCTTTGAAATCTCCTTCAATATTTTCTGACAGGACAGAGGAGTTCAGACAATCAGCCAAGAGGGAGAATCCTCTCTGATCCAATGGAGGACTGTGTGAAAATCCTAAGGGAGCAATTGTTGAGCTGATTGCAAACAAGTGTTATGGAACGAGCTGTCCAGAAGGATAATAACAAGGAAAAAATGTTTGGCTTCAGGCTTATGACCACATGTTATACCATGTTAGGCCCTTAGTATCAATGTGGGAGCTGGCTGGCAACATCAAATGCCATTCTTCACACACAAGGATGGCATTCACTTCATTCCATTCATTCATTCAATAAGCATTTATTAAGGACCTAGTATGTACAATTTTCTTGAGTGCAGAGGAGGCACTGTTTTCTTTTTGTATTTATAACTCAAGGCTTCTTGGCACACAGTAGGTGCTTAAGACGTGCTTGTGGAATGAATAATCTAGTCATCGCAATGGACTGTGTGAAGATACTAAGAGAAAAAAGCAGGACTCCTGCCCTCACAGAGCTTATATTTTACTGATGTGGTATTACATGAAAACAAGTAAGTGTATGCTTACACTATCTCTTTGAAGAGGAAAAGATTGAGAACCACTAGGGGAGTGAAGAAAAGCTTCCCTTTGAATAGAAGGTACATGTGCTAAACCATAAAGGAAGCCAGGGATTGAAATTGGAGAGCTGGCAAGAATCTCTGAACTCAGTTAAGTTACTGTCTTTCTATAGACAAGAAAATTTGTTTAGAAAAGGAAAATGGGAAGGGGTGGGGGAATCACCTAGATGGTGCAATGGATATAGCACCAGCCCTGAAATCAGGAGGACCCCAGTTCAAATCCAGCCTCAGATACTTAACACTTACTAGCTGTGTTACCCGAATTGCCTTGAAAAAAAAATTAATAATATAAAAGAAAGAAAAGTGAAATGACTTGTCCAGAGTTGAAATTATTGAGTACTTATTAAATTCCTACTAAGTCCCAGATACTTTGCTAGGGGATAAAGACAATGGAAACTGAAGGAAAAAGCATTTATTAAGCACCTACTATATGCCAGATACTATGTTAAGTGCTTTGTTGTTGTTGCTATTGTTCAGCTGTGTCTGATTCTTTGTGACTCTATTTGGTTTTTGAGGGGACAGAGATACTGGAGTGGTTTGCCATTCCCCTTCTCCCCTTCCCCCCAGTTCATGTTAGAAATGAGGATACTGAGGCAGAGTTAAGTGCCTTGCCTAGAGTCATAAATTGTCTGAGTCCTGTTTTGAAGTCAGATCCTCTCCATCTGTGACATCTAGCTGTCCCAAGTGCTTTAAAAGTATAATCTCATTTCATCCTTACAACAACCTTGGGGGGTAGGTGCTGTTATTATTCCTGTTTTATAGCTGATAAAACTGAGATAAAGCTTAAGTGACTAGACAAGAGTCATATAATTAGTGTTTGAGGTCAGATTTGAATTCATCTTACTCACTCCAGGTTACCTGACTTTGGTGTCATCTAGCTGCACAAGTACAAAGAATGAAGTCACTTATTGATTTAAGAAGACCTTATGATTTAAGATGGAAGACAATATTAGAAGCAGAAATAGAGCCCAGGTTTCCTGCTTCTCAATCTGTTGTTACTTTCATTATTCAGTGGTAGATGTAGGTGCAGGGGGATGTTATGTCTCTGATGGGGCATGGTCTTAAAGGGAATAATATTTAGGTCTTGAGGGCACTACCTACCTATAGCCCAGGGAACCTCTTAGGATTTATTCCTACAAAAGATGAATATTAGAAAAACAACGGATCCATTCCATTATTGAGTTTATTTACCCTCTTCCTTAGAAGGTCCCCCAAATATGTTCTTCACTTTTTCTGACATTGCCATGATACAAATATACACATCTTGCTTTTGCTACATAACAAATTAATTTTCTTCTAATTTTCCATAGAATTACACAAAATTGAATAGTTGGAAGGGATCTTACTGGGCAACACTCACTCCAGTGGAACTCCTAGTATAGTATACCTAATGAGTGGTCATCCAATCTCTGCTTGAGAGCCATCATATAAAGGGAATCCCTCATATCCCACCACATTTCTTTTTTTTTATTTTATTTGCATAACATATGTGTGGGTAATTCTTCAACAATAACCCTTACATAGCTTTCTGTTACAAATTTTTCCCCCCAACTCCCTACCCCTCCCCTAGATGGCAGGATATCCACTACATGTTAGTTATGTTAAAATATTGCAAATCGAATATAGGTATACATATTTCCAAACTTATCATTGTTGTGCAAGAAAAATCTTATCTACACAAAAGATATATCAGATAAAGGAAACACAATGTAAGCAAACATCAGTCAAGGAGTATGAGAATGTTATGTTGTGGTCCACATTTCACATCCCTCTCTCTGGGTGTATATGGCTTTCTTCAGTGAACAATTGGAGGTGGTTTGAAACATTTCATTGTTGAAGAGAGCCATGTCCATCAGAATTGATCGTCATATAGTACTGTTGTTGTCATGTATAATGATCTCCTGGTTCTGCTCATTTCACTCAGCATCAGTTCATGTAAGTCTCTCCAAGCCTCTCTGAAATCATCTTACTGGTCATTTCTTACAGAACAATAATATTCCATAATATTCATATACCATAATTTATTCAGCCATTCTCTAATTGAAGGGCATCTATTCAATTTCCAGTTTCTAGCCACTACAAAAAGGGTTGCCACAAACATTCTTGCACATGTGGGGCCCTTTCCTTCCTTTATGATTTCTTTGGGATATAAGCCCAATAGAAATGCTGCTGGGTCAAAGGGTATGCACAGTTTGATAACTTTTTGAGCATAGCTCCAAGTTGTTCTCCAGAATGGCTGTATCCGTTCACAGCTCCACCAACAATGCATCAGTGTCCCAGCCCTCCCACATCCCCTCCAACATTCATCATTAACTTTTCCTGTCATTTTAGCCAATCTGACAGGTGTGAAGTGGTACCTCAGGGTTGTCTTGATTTGCATTTCTCTGATCAATAGTGATTTGGAGCACTTTTTCATATGACTATAAATAGTTTTAATTTCATCCTCTGAAAATTGTCTGTTCATATCCTTTGACCATTTATTGATTGGAGAATGGCTTGAATTTTTATAAATATGAGACAATTCTCTATATATTTTAGAGATGAGACCTTTATCAGAACCCTTAAATGTAAAGATGATTTCCCAGTTTATTGCTTCCCTCCTAATCTTGTCTGCATTGATTTTGTTTCCCACCACATTTCTTGAGGCATTCCATTTCACTTTGGGGCAGTTCTAATTGTTAATACCGTGTTGTTATTTATTTTCTCACAATGATCCTAAATTTGTACCTCTACAATGCCTACTTTTTGCTCCTTTTTCTGCCTTCTAGGGCCAAACAAAACATATGTAATACTTCTTTTTCATAAAAAAAATCCTTTATACTTTGCTCCAAAATAAACATCACTAGCTCTTTTAATCAATCTCAATATGACATGAACTCAAAATCCTTCACTATACTGTTGGTCTTTCTCTGAACTCCCTCCAGTATATTAATACCCTTAAAATATAGTTCCCAGAACTGAATACAATAATCCAAGTAAGGATTAATTTAGACAGAGTATAATGAGATCATTAATTTCTTATTTATGAAACTTTACAGAGTGTGATGAAGTAAATTGGAACTGGGTCATGAGAGCTGATTCTTAAATTTTCAGTATGTGCACTTACATGTGAGAAAGTGGCAAGTGCTACAAAAATCACGGCCTGATTTATTGTTTTGTTGATTGTCTAGACTTTAGAAAAAGATGCAGAAAATGTTAATAAAGCTGATTAAACCTAAAAGTATGTCTTGTGTGCATCCCCTTTCTCCGCTCCCAGAGAGCTGATTGTTAAATATTTATCAGTATAGCCCTGAAGCCATATTTCTCTTAATGTGCCCAAGATCATATTCACATTATTTCTGGCTGCCAAACTATACTACTGATTCATATTGAACTTATTGTCCACTAAAACCCTTAGATCTTTCCCAAACTGCTATTTAATCATGTCTTCCCCACTTATATTGGTGAAGTTGGGTTTTTTTGGCATCCATGTCCATACATTTCTTTGATGACATAATTTAATCTGTTTCTCTTGCATATATGAATCCTCCCAACATGCACATCTCTATAGTCTTTTGGATGGTTCTCAGTTTCAACTGAGTATATGAGACACAGTCATATAGCATCACAAGGAAAGACCAGTATTTTAAAATTTTTTTTTAATTTATTTTTTTTAATAAAGATGTAACTTAATTCCCATGGGAATCAGGCAAACCAAATTTTTTAGTCCTATTCCAATTCTACTGTGATTTTGTACACTCTGATGTTATTGTCTAGAGAAATGTTAGTGTGGTGGAACATCCCAGTGATGCTCTACTGCCTCTTCTTCCTTATCCTATACTTTCTCTTCCAAGGGAGGCCAGCATATTCCATATGAAACAAGCATGTGGACAATCCCTTCTGATGTTGGATGGGCAAATCTTTTTTTAAACCACAAGGCAAACTTACCAAACTATCTTTTTGAGTTTGGTGTTTCATCTTTGAACCACCTTTATAGTTTTTGTAGTCTAATGTTGGATCTAGAGTCAGAAAGACCTAAGTTCAAATTCAGCCTCAGACACTAACTGTGTGAGCCTGGGCAAACCCTGTTTGCCTCAATTTCCTGAACTGTAAAAATGGTTTAATAATAGCATCTATCTTCCAGAGTATTATAACTAATTAAATCTTTGTCTTGAGCATTTTCTGAATCAGACACATGTCAATTTTCTTATCACTATCAAATAAATTCCTTAATGAAATTATTCATACTATTGATAATATATTTCAATTCTCTGCTTTAAAAAACAAGTTTTATAGTACTCTTTCCTTTTCTGAGAAGATTGAAGCCTTCCATTGTACAGTGGCATGGAAATTAACTGAGACAAAGTAAAATAATTAAATGTATCAACATAGAATAAACTTTACAGCTTTTTACATCTTAGGGAAAAAAAAAAACCTTTGATATACAATATGTCTTCTTTTTGTTGCAGCCACTTGTTTTTACATAATTTACTCTGAGTTATCAGCATTTTCACATCTATCCTTTACATATATGTTATATCTATTTCTTAATTCTTCATCATGAACTCACATCTTGTAAGTGTAGCTTTGATGAATAGTCCATTTTTTCAAGTCTAGGTTTGATTATATCCCATATATTTTTAATGGGATTTAAATTAGGTTAGTTCCCAGACTATTAAAGCTCTCTCCCAGGCTACTTCTCTCCATCTTTTAGAGAAGGTTCTTAACTCTTCATGACAAAAGGCATGGTTGCAATATTGTATTGCAGTATTCCATTTTCATTTTCATTTCATTTCATTTCTATAATTCTGGAATAATTACACTTCTTACAAGTTCACCTGATCTTCTTCTGAACAATGATTTTAGTCTGAGCTGAAATAAAAAATTGAGTTTTGTCAGTAAAATAACTTTTTTCCAATATTTAGTGTTGTAGTGTTTACTTTACTCATGACAAGCAATTTTTTTTCTTTCATAGCAATGAACAGCTATTAGCTATGTTGTTTATTTTTTTTAAAAGTGGTCTCACTGTTCTTCCAACTTCAAGAAGTCTATAACACAAAATTCCTCCAACTTCCAAGTCCTTCTAAAGGTCATTGTTTTCTGAAGATTTATTAGGTTGTTGTGCAGCAATAGTTTATTAGTTCTTGACTTTTTTTGTTTATTTTTGACTCAATCCTCCTTTGTACTTTGGTGTAACTGATCATTGTGGGCTTGGATGATCCTTAAAACATTTGACTTCCCCATACCAACACCTATTGCAATATCATTAAAAGTCATTGAAGTATATACTTTAAAAGGTACAATTTTGGCATATATTCTTGGGTTAACATCCATTTTTTTAAAACCACAAAATTAAAAATATAATAAAAGAGAATAATGAAACCCATGTGTATGACATGAAATCCTGGAATAAACTGACAGTGAACAACCAGCTCACTCTGGTTTCATCTGATCAAGGTCAGATGTTCTGAATTATCCTAGTATCAGTAGAAATACACGTGTGTAACTATTACTATCACAAAATGAAACAAGATCAAAATTATTGATTGTTCCAAGTAACAGATTTTTTTCACTTTAACATCTTTTACTACACAGATCTCAACTCTAATTTTAAAAGAATCATGGATTTAGGACTGGAAAATTCTAATTTATAATTAAGGGAACTGAGGCCTAGAAAGGTATTATGACTTGTCCAAACTGGCAGAAAGAAGCTGGGACTTGAACCCTGCTTCTCTTTCTTCAAGTCCATTGTTAAGTGAAGTGTCCCTCTTCTTAATAGCATGACAAAAAATGAGTTTAAGCACTAATTCTGCTATCCATTAGCTATGTGACTTTCGGCAAGACTTTTACATTTTTGCTTACTGAAAGACTATTTCTCTATACTAATCCTTCCCTTAGCTACATTTTTTAACTTCACTTTCTCCATAGACTCTGTTATATTTTCAAATATGTACAAATCTCTCTTTTCTTTGACATGAAACAAAATCAAAAATCTTGACTGTCCTCTGGCTAATTCTTACCTTTTTTTAATCTCTCCTTTCTAACATTTCTAAACTTGACATTTATTTTATAACTTCTCAAATAAACATTCTACACTCCCTCTAATTCTTTTCTTAATTCTCTGAAAGCCTGATTTCCATCTTCATCACTTTCTTAAAATTTCTTTCTAAATGATAAGCAACCATTGCCTTATTGTTATTTCCAATGACCAGATCATTCCTCTTGATCTTGGCAGCATTTGAAATTGCTTACTAACCCTTCCTTAAAACACAATCCAAGTCTTCCTTTTCACTCTCTGACTAATCCTTTATGGTATCCATTGGTTCTTCCTTCTCCCTGATTTAGAATCTTCCTTAAGATTCAGTTTTCAAGATTTTTTTTTTACTATTTCTCTGTATTTTTTCCCTACAAAAGTTTATCTATTATCTTCATCTCAGTTATAACTTTCCTACGTGTTCACTTCCCTATTAGGATGCAAGGAACTATCTTGACTTTTGTACCTATATCCTGTTGTACAGAACAATATGAATACTTAATAAATGCTTTTTCATTTGTTCTATATTTCTTAGATGTTGGACACTTCATCAGAAATATTTGATACAAAGATTTTTTTTTTCTCCAATTGATAAATGTCCCTTCTTATCCTAGTTGTGTGTATTTAGTTATTCCCTTATTTGATTAAGAATTCTTTCTTTAATCATAGTAATAAAATTTACTTGATCTGATTCTTTTCTAAGATGATAGTGTAATCTTTAATATTAAGGTTGTATATTCATTTGGAGCATTTTGTAGTATGTGGTGTAATATGTTGGTCTTAACTTAATTTCTCCCAAGCTACTTTTTGGTTTTCTCAGCAGTTCTCATCAAGTAGGAAAGTTTTCCTCTCTCAAGTAATCTATCTTTATTTGAACACAGGATTGTTGAGTTCAAGTGATTTTGATACTTTTGTATCTGGTACAGTATAAACTTTTATATAGTGTCTGTTCTTCTTATCTTCTCTAAAGCCTTCCTCCCCTAACCCCGTGAGAGTTCTCTTTGGTAACTTTTGGCTTTAGTCAGAATAGTTTAGTATCCAGATTTTTTTTTTTTTTTTGTTGTTGTTCTTTGATATAAAAGCAACAATTTTAGGATCAGAAAGTATTTGGTGCTATCTGACCCACATTCCTCAGAGCCAGAACATACATTATGTTCCCAGGGAGCTTGGACTATCTAATACTAGATAACCTTATAATCTGATATCCAGTAAACCTTATGCCAAGATTTTTAAGTCTCAGTTTCAATAGAGAAAATATGATTTTTACAGGATTTGCAAAAGAAATCTCCTGAAGAACATGGTCACCATATAGATGTAGTCTATAAGGGCTTCTTGGTAAGGCAATTTAAAGGTGGTGAACATTGTAAAGCAGAAAGAAAACAGCACAAAGTTGGAAAGATCACTAAATTCATTCCCTCTCAATATTAGGGACAATGTAGCCAGATAGGATGTTTCTTTGATTCCCCTTTTTTCTTTTAGCCCCTAGCTTAATACCTCTAAGACATGATGTGTTATTGACTGTTTTGGCTGTGTCCCTTGGATGGTCTGGGCTTGGGTAGACACCTGTCTATTTATATTTCTGCTCTAACTCTAGCTCCCTAATTTTTCTGGAAATGTTGAATTTGGGGTTTTCCCTCATTGAAAGGCAGCATCACAAATGAGCATCATTAATATTTTGTGATCAGTGACATAAATGCCAGGGTAACTAACTTTCTAATCAATTCTCAATATAGTAGGTATCTCTAATGATGCAGACTTGAAGACCTTGTGAACATGCTGTTCAGTTGTTTTAGTCATGTCCAACTCTTTGTGACTCCATTTTGAAGTTTTCTTGGCAAAGGTATGGAATGATTTGTCATTTTCTTCTCTAGCTCATTTTACAGATGAGAAAACTGAGGCAAACAGTGTTAAGTAACTTATTCAGGGTCACATAGTTAGTTAAGGTCTGAGGCCTTCCTGATCTTCAAATCTAATATGTTATCCACAATATTATGTTGAGTCTCTCTGGCTTCCAGTATCTCTAAATTAAGGGGGTTGTGAGGATGACACTAATTGCTTTGCTCTCCTTGTGATGTTTCCATAGTGTTTGCCCTTGTTCCCTGTGGCCATCTTTTCCTAGCACACCGGATCCCTAACCATCCCTATCCTGACTACCCTACCCTCTCTCAGAGAAGAGAGAGGGAAATTAGAATGGCTAACCTGGTCAGAGGTCCCCTTGGCTTAGCCATGATTGCTCAGCTTCCTAATGTACATAAACCTTTCCTGAGGACTTGTCATGAAATCCACTCAAAAACCTGCAGCTGTAGTTTGTCCCAAGAGAAGCAAAGTGTACATGTGTATATGTTTGGGTATGTATATATAATATAGGTTTATAGGTTTATGTATATGTGTATATATGTGCATATATATATATATATATTACATAAAACCTGAAAAGCATCTGAATACCCACATTCCAGGAGAAAGAAAGTGGCTTATGGTATAAAAAACTTCACTTTTCATTTTCCTTTAAATGGTGTTGCTATAGTTAGAGGAACATAATATAGTTTATCTCTCAGACCTGTGGAGATGGAATAAATTTATGTCCAAAGAAGACCTGGAACTCCTAATTGAACACCAGATGGATAATTTTGATTATATTAAGTTAAAAAGTTTCTGTACAAATAAAACAAATGCAGACAAGATTAGGAGGGAAGCATCAAATTGGGAAACCATCTTTACATTTAATGGTTCTGATAAAGGCCTCATTTCTAAAATATATAGAGAATTGTCTTATATATATAAGAATTCAAGCCACTCTTCAATAGATAAGTGGCCAGGGATATGAACAGACAATTTTCAGATGATGAAATTAAAACCATCTCTAGTCATATGAAAAGTTGCTCCAAATCACCATCGATCAGAGAAATGCAAATTAAGACAACTCTGAGGTACCACTACACACCTGTCAGATTGGCTAAAAGGACAGGAAAAGATAACGATGAATGTTGGAGGGGATGTGGGAAAACTGGGACACTAATACATTGTTGGTGGAACTGTGAACTGATCCAACCATTCTGGAGAGCAATTTGGAGCTATGCTCAAAAAGTTGCCAAACTGTGCATACCCTTTGACCCAGCAGTGTTTCTACTGGGCCTATATCCCAAAGAGATCTTAGAGGAGGGAAAGGGACCCACATGCAAGAATGTTTGTGGCAGCCCTTTTTGTAGTGGCTAGAAACTGGAAACTGAAGGGATGCCCATCAATTGGAGAGTGGCTGAATAAATTATGGTATATGAATGTTATGGAATATTACTGTTCTGTAAGAAACGACCAGCAGGACGATTTCAGAGAGGCCTGGAGGGACTTGCATGAACTGATGCTGAGTGAAATGAGCAGAACCAGGAGATCATCATACACAGCAACAACAGTATTACATGATGATCAATTCTGATGGACATGGCTCTCTGCAACAAAGAATTGTCTCAAACCAGTTCCAATTGTTCACTGAAGAAAACCATATACACCCTGAGAGAGGGATATGAAATATGGACCACAACGTAACATTTTCATGATCTGTATTGACATTTGCTTGCATTGTGTTGCCTTTCTCTGATTTTCTTTTTTTCTTGTAGATAGGATTTTTCTTGCATAACTTGTCAAGCATTTCAACATTATTAACATGTAGTGGACTTCCTGCCATCTAGGGGAGGGGAGGGGACTGGGGGTAAAATTTGTAATGGAAAGCTTTGTAAAGATCAATGCTGGGGAACTACCCATACATATGTTATACAAATAAAAAGCTTTAATAAAAAGAAAAGAAAGAAAGAAAGATGAGGAAACTGAGGCAAAAAAAAATGGTGTTGCTATTACTTGTTCTTGCTTCCCATGTACAAAGTTTAACTCACCAGGCCTCAGGATGTCTTTAGTGTATCACTATCATAATTAGCTGTGAAAAGATCGGTTCTTCCCCTTTCATACCAACTTTTATATTCTTGCTCCTTTTGGAATGTTCCTAAGCCACAGAATGACAGGCAGAATTGGACTTGGAAAACAACTCAGAGGCCATCTAACCCAACTGATCCCAGGAAAATAATTCTCTCTAAAACATAGCTGACCATTCTTCCTATTTCCTCTCCTTATATTTCCTTTTCTTTTCTTTTTAAACTTTTCATTAACTGTCTCCTGTAGGAGGGAGAAACTGCCAATCAGATCTAGTTTCCAGGAAAATATAAAATATAGGTACAAAATACTTTGAAATAAGCATTTTAAAGCTGGAGTATGTTGATATAATGGACTCCACATTCACATGATTAAGTTGATGGAGAGCATCATAATTGTGTGAAAATTGGTTGAAGCAACTATGTGTGTTCAACCTATAAAAGAGAAGTAAATAAATAAGAAGGACATATCAGTGAACATCGAGTATGTGAGTATTTTTTATTTTATTTGATTCTCAGAGAGGCAGATTTCATCTTTACATAAGGGGAAGAATGGAAGTGAATAAGCATTTATTAAGTACTTTGTGCTTTGAGGGATAATGAGATTAATAACATTTTTTGAAGTTATTAAGTAAAAGTTGGATAATGACTCGTTGGATATATTTAAGAAGGAATTCTTTTTCTGATATGACTAGGAATGCATGGTGTTAATTCCATTCAGGGTTCTATCCATTTTTGAGATTTTTGTGATTCTGTGGCCCGATTTGCTTGGGACACAAACAGGAAAGACTTTCAAAAAGCCTAAAATATTTAGCTATTTATCAATGGTGTTCTTCTCCTTGGAGGTTTTCCCAGGGCTTCCTATTTAGTCTGTAAGTCCCTATCAAATTTCCATCTAGATACATCCCCTGGGGCAGAATTTGGCTGTTATAATGCTCCTCAGCTTTAGCATTCTTGTATTTATAGTTGGAAGGGAATTTGGTGTCAAACTTTGGGAATGCTCAACTTGAAAGGCTGATACCTGTGGAAGCAAATGTCTCACAGCTGCCTGTAATTGGTCATTATTGCCTGGGCTATAAAAAAGATCAGGCTGTTCTTTTGTTGTTGTTGTTGTTGTTTTAAATTTATTTATTTTTAATACACATTGCTTTATAAATCATGTTAGGAAAGAAAAATCAGAGCAAAAGGGAAAAACCATGGGAGAGATTAAAAAAAAAAACAGGAAAAAAGAAGTGAACATAGCATGTATTGATTTACTTTCAGTTTCCAGAGTTATTTTTTCTGGATGCAGATGGCATGTTTTTTTTTTTGTCCAAAGTTTAGCAAGATTGCTTTGGATCACTGAAACACTGAGAAGAATCAAGTCTTTCATAGTTGCTGCTATTGAGTACAATATGTTCCTGGTTCTGCTTGTTTCACTCAGCATCAGTTTGTGAAAATCTTTTTAGGCCTTTCTAAAATCAATTTGTTCATTTTTTAATAGAACAATAATATTCCATTACCTCTATATGCCACAACTTGTTCAACCATTTCCCAATTGATGAACATCTACTAATTTTCCAATTCTTTGTTACCAAAAAAAGAGCTTTTACAAACATTTTTGTATATGTAGGTCCTTTTCCCTCCTTCATGATTTCCTTGAACCAGTAATGGCACTGCTGGGTCAAAAGATATGCACAATTTTATAGTTTTTTGGGCATCGTTCCAAATTGCTCTCCAGAATGGTTGGATCATTTCCCAACTCCACCAACAATGTATTAATGCCCCAGATATGGGAATATTTATCATTATCTTTTCCTGTTATCTTAGCCAATATGAGAGGTGTGAGGTGGTACCTCAGAGTTGTTTTAATTTGCATTTCTCTAATCAATAGTGATTAAGAACATTTTTTCATATGCCTATAGATGGCTTTAATTTCATCATCTGAAAATTGTTCATATTCATTGACCATTTATCAATTGGGAACAGGATGTTCTTTTGACTGTTGGTGATCAAAAAGATAGGTCTTGCTATGAATGTACTCTTGAGTATGGAAGGAAGGAAGGAAAGAAAGAAAATTAGAGTGCTTGTGGAAACTAAGAGTATGATACTAGGGTGAGAGTGAAGAGTCTCTGCTGACAGTGATTAGAGAGTAACCTGATTGGGTAGAAGCTAGAAGAAGTCAGGGAAGAATGTTCTTTTGGGAGTTCAGGTGTGGCTCTTTGGTAGTTCATGGGTGAGTCTAGCTACTGATCCCTTAAGAGTCTTATTTCATACCCTGAATGAACTTTGATTTAGGGTGCATGGAGAGACTGAGAATTAAGGTGGTAAAAGGAAGCATCTCCCTTCTTTTGTCCCTCTGCCCCAGCCCTGTATTTAGCTGACAAGATTGAGAGTACTTGGTTTGAAGTACCCTCCTTGTAGAGCAATTCTAGCATTCCAGGGGTGGTAATAAAAGAACTCTAGGAGATTTTCTCTTTGGGTGGCAGAAATAGGAACTCTTGGATATGGAAGGGAGAGAGGGAAGGAGAGAGAGAAGAAGGGAGGAAGGAGAAAAGGAGAAAGGGAGAGAGGGAGGAAAGGAAGAAAAAAATCTCTAGTAGATTCTGTGTGGAGAATTCAGGGTGGCCTAAACAGACCTTGGAGAATGTTCCAATGGCAGTAAATGTACAGGGATCATCGTGTAACACTTGAAATTCATATACTACAACCTCCTCATTTTACAGATAGAGAAACTTAGAGTCATGAGAGCAAAGTGAGAGTCCTAACTAGAACCAATGAATTTCTTTCCTTATTCAGCTCCCCTTGCCAGAGAAGGTAACTGTGATCATGAAGCTGAAGCTTTCCCTTATGGGAAGGAAGTGCCCTCCAGGGTCTTTAGCATATAAAAGCATGACCAGCCTATGTGGAGAAAGCAAAATTCCTTCTGGCCTTTTTTCTTTTTCAAAATGGGCCTCTTGCTTTTAGAGCCATTTTCCCCCACCCCCTTAGCTGGAACAAAACCCTCTTCCTCACCTCCTGTTTATATGAGAATGGGACTAGCAACAAACAAGAGAATTCAATTTCCACACTGTAAATATTTGTCCAGTAGAAGTGAAAATATGGATGTGGATGGGGACTCTCTAAAAAATAACTCCTTTCTCCTCCCCACTGAATGAACCTTTGTTTTCTGTGGCAAGAGTGTTTTTGGAGTTGAGCCCTGTTCATACCTTCTGCTTTCAATGTCTGGCACCATTTTCCTACCTAACTGAATTTCACTTTCTTGGATTTTCACTGGGAACTGTTTAGAAACACTGCAATATAATAGAAAAAGCAATAGATTTGGGTCTGAAGACCTGGGTTTGGATCTTGCTATTTACTAGTTGTGCTAGCTTAGGTGAGTCCCAGCTTCTCTGATCCTTGATTTTCTCATCTGTAAAATGGAAATATCAGTCTTCATCAAAGCCAATGCTGAGTAATTAAGTTAGCAATGCTAATAAGCTAGTAAGTAGGAGATGTAGCACTCAACTTGGGCTGAGTCAAACTCACTTCATCTTGCCAAGCTGCTTATCTCCTTTGGCTTACATTTACATAAAACTTCAGTAGATGAAAAACAGCAGGCATATGTAAGCTAGTGGTTGCTGCTATTAGGCTCTTTCCCTCTCTTCCTCCCTTTCCCTCTCTCCCTATAGAATTAGGGAGACAATATTCCCAAATGAGGACCACAGTAAATTAAAAGGATAATTTACAGATTTGGAGGGAGAGAAAATGGAGGGGAGGAGACTAAGGAAGATGGATGGTGGTATGAATGCTTGGAAAGGTTAACCATAATACCATTCAGAGGTCATGGCATAAACTGAAGGATATATATGGTCAGATAAACAATTCCAGAAAATGGGGCAGGACTGAAAAGCTGTTGGACCATCAGTTCAGATTTGGGGGGAATGATAACTCTGAGTAGGTCAGGTAACACTATGGATAAAGCAGCATGAAGTGTTGGCAAATAATAGTCTGTCACATGCAAAGTCCAGAGGTGAGGGTTGCGAGGGAAATAGTGCTCTTTCAAGGTGGACTTCCCTCCCCTCTCCTACATTCTCCCAAGTGTACAAATGTTTTTTGGACTGCAATAGTCCTGGACATCTCTTTGGAGAAGCAGGATGATTAACGAGGGGAGCCAGTTGTCTAGGTTGGCTTATATAACATAAAAGATCCTTAAGGTAACTGTCTGACTTAATACCTAGTGTGCCCATGGATCTTCAGTATTGTGCCTATAGAAAAGGTACTAGAAAATACAAAAGAGTAGAGAGAAAGAATAATTCCTGCTAATGGCATATGGAACCCAAAGAATTGAGAAACTTTTCAGAAAGAGGCAGGGTAGGAGGGAAGCTGAGAAAAAATAATACCAGGAGTCAAATGTGAATTATATGCAGAAGTATATCAAAATTTGGAGTTTTTATTTCATAAGGCTTAAAACTCTATTTTTAGACTTTCTCCAGGTGTTTTATTCCTTATTGTCTTTTTATGAAGTTGCTAGAAGTAAGAAATTCTTAGGAAACCTGTTTTCTTTCAGGCACACTAGGGAGAAGGAAAGAGGCTAGAGATTTGGGAGTCAGTTAACCTGCATTTATTAAGAACATTTTAAGTGTCTGTCACTCTGCTAAGAGAGGCCAAAAAAAAAAAAAAAAAGACAGTCCCTGCTCTCAAAGAATTCACAGTCTAATGAGGGAGAAAACATGCAAACTATATTAAAATAAATATGCATATATATTATACATATATATATCTGCATATGTATATGGTATAATCTTAAAAAGAAGGCACTAAGATTGGAGGAATGGGAAAAGATTCTTGCAGGACATGGAGCTTTAGCTGAGATGTGAAGGAAGCCAGAGAAGTTAATAGGACAGGGCTAATTTGCAAAAAGAAATATTTATCTGGAGGTCAAGTCAGGGAAGTAATTGAGTCAGGCTATCCCTGCAATTCAAGAATAAGCATTTTGGGGGAAGGATAAATTACAATAATAATAACTGCTTTTTATATAATGCTTTAATATTTGCATAATGCTTTACACACATTATCTCATTTAATAACAATAATAATAATAACATTTATATAGTTCTTATTATATACCAGAAGGTAGCTAGGTTGGTGCTGTGGAGAGAGCACTGGGACTCTAAGTCAGGAAAACCTGAGTACAAATCTGGCCTCAAACATTTACTAGCTGAGCAAACCCCTTAACCTTCTTTGCCTCAGTTTTCTTATCTGTAAAATGAGTTGTAGAAAGAAATGGCAAAACATTCCAATAGTCTTGCTAAGAAAACCCCAAAATGGGGTTATGAAGAGTCAAACATGACTGAATGATTGCAACCATGTGCTAGGCACTCTGCTAAACATAATTATTATCTCAGGAAGTGCTATTATTATCCCGATTTTACAAATAAAGGCAAACAGAGGTCATGATTTACTCAGGGTCACATTGTCTGATATAGTTGGGGGTCTTAAATCTAGGCTAACATCTTTGATAAAAGACCTGATCTTGGCGACTTCTTCACTGGCAGCGAAATGCCTTTTGGCTAATTGCATGATAAAGACCCCTAATCAGGGCAGTAGAGACAGGAATACTCTAAGAGACACTACAGGCAATGAGATGAAAAGTGATTGAAGGGAAGTAGGATTGAAATGGACTAGACACAACTGCTTCTATTGTCAGTCTTTTCACTAGGACCTTTGGCTCCTGAGCTGGGTGAGATAATTTTTTATGTGGGAATTTATGAGATTACCAAAGCTTTGACCAAAAGCTTTTATTAAAGTCTAGAACCTAAAATGGATCTTTAAATGAAATTATTGGATGCTTGTAAAGTAATATACACTATGGATTTGTCTGTGGAAGAATATCCTTAATGAAAATGTAAGGAGGAAAGTACACTTTTTAATTTTTTTTAATTAAAGTTTTTATTTTCTTTTTTTTTAATTAAAGCTTTTTATTTATATAACATATGTATGGGTAGTTCCCCAGCATTGATCTTTACAAAGCTTTCCATTACAAATTTTACCCCCAGTCCCCTCCCCTCCCCTAAATGGCAGGAAGTCCACGACATGTTAATAATGTTGAAATACTTGACAAGTTATGCAAGAAAAATCCTATCTACAAGAAAAAAAAAAAAAGAAAATCAGAGAAAGGCAACACAATGAAAGCAAACATCAATAGAGATCATGAAAATGTTACATTGTGGTCCATATTTCATATCCTTCTCTCTGGGTGTATATAGTTTTCCTCAGTGAACAATTGGAACTGGTTTGAGACAATTCTTTGCTGCAGAGAGCCATGTCCATCAGAATTGATCATCATGTAATACTGTTGTTGCTGTGTATGATCTCCTGGTTCTGCTCATTTCAGTCAGCATCAGTTCATGCAAGTCTCTCCAGGCCTCTCTGAAATCGTCCTGCTGGTTGTTTCTTACGGAGCAATAATATTCCATAACATTCATATACCATAATTTATTCAGCCACTCTCCAATTGATGGGCATCCCTTCAGTTTCCAGTTTCTAGCCACTACAAAAAGGGCTGCCACAAACATTCTTGCACATATGGGTCCCTTTCCCTCTTCTAAGTAAAGTTTTTATTTTCAAAACATATTCCTGGCTAATTTTTCAACACTCACCCTTGCAAAATCTTATATTCCAAATTTTCCTCCCTTCTCCCATTCCCTCCCCTAAATGACAAATATATGTTAAACATATTAAAATATATGTTAAATTGAATATATATATGTATTTATACAATTATCTTGCTGCACAAAAAAGGGAAAAAACTAAGAAAGAAAACAAAATGCAAGCAAACAAAATCAGTGAAAATTCTATGTTGTGACCACAGATAGTACACTTTTTTAAAAAAACATCAGTGAACAATCATGGTAAGCTTTCAAAGATGTAGTTTATAGCAGATCACATTTTCACATTCATTTTATTGAATTCATTCATTACATGAATTTATTTAACATTATTGAATTAAATTTATTGAATTGAATTATAAAGAATTCAAATCCTACCATGTTCACTGATTATTTAAAAAAATGGTATTTGACTCCATAGTGATAATAAGTACAGACTTAAAGACTTTTTCACCAAGCTGTCTTCCATGTGTACTTTAAAAATCATACAAGATCCCCTGACAGATGAAACCACAGTGATGATTGTATTCAATCATCTTCTTGGTATTAATGCCAAGTGAGACACACTCACCAAGTTTGTTCGTGTCATAGACGATGTTCTATGTATGGTCCAAATAGGAGAGAGTTTCTCTGTGGATGGTGAATCTCTCCAGATGTTTCTGCTTAGGGGTAATATTGCGCTGCTTATATCATCAAGTTGAGGAGAACTTCAGGACCTCCTCAGTGAAATTCTCAACCACATGAGAAAGACCTGTTTAGCACCAGAAAATTTAATAGCTTTATAGAGAGAGCAATTGGAAAGATGGCATTTTGTATTGGTCTACCCATATTGTGAAGTGGTCCAATCAACCAATTGGAACTATGCCCAAAGGGCTATAAAAGTGTGCATACCCTTTGATCCAGCAATACCACTACTAGTTCTGTATTGCAAACTGATCAAAGTAAAGCACCTTTGTGCACAAAAATAATTCTAGCCGCTCTCTTTGTAGTGGCAAAGAATTGGAAATTGAGGGGATGCTCATCAGTTGGGGAATGGCTGAACAAGTTGTGCCTTATGATTGTGATAGAGTACTACTGTGTTTTAAGAAATGACAAGAGTGGTAGTTTCAGTAAAAAAAATTATTTCAGTTCAATAATTATTATTATTCAGTAAAAAATATATAATGAATTGATGCAATATGAAATGAGAAGAAACTGGAGATCATTGTACACAATAATAAAAATATTGTAACAATGCTTAACTATGAATCTTGACTACTCTGAGCAGATTAATACAACGATCCTAAACCATTCCAAAAGATTCATGGTGAAAAAATGCTTTCTCCCTCCAGAGAGAGAACTATGAACTCTGTCTGCAAATTGAAGTATAGTTGTCTCACTTGATTTTTTGCTTCTTTTGTGATATGGTTAATATGAAAATGTTTTCCATAATTACACATGTATAATTAATTGATACATTTTCCTTGCCTTCTCCATAAGTGAGTGAAGGGTGAGAAGGAGCAAGAGAATTTGGAATTCAAACTTTAAAAAGAAAATAATGCTTAAAATATTTTTTATAAAGAGAGAGAGAACTGGTATATCAGTACATATTTTTGGACATGTGTTTGCAATGAACAGTGAGTTGGGCCTAGAATGAAAAGGAAGAAAGCAAGTTAGATTAAACTTGGGAAATGATGCAATGCTGTGAATAATTCCAAGTCTCTCATTAAAAAAAGGGAGAATAGCATTTAAATAGTTGCTGTACTTATCTCAGTTTATCTTATAAGCAACTCTATGAAGTGGGTGCTGTTATCTCCATTTTACAGATGAGGAAACTGAGACTGAAATGTTTAATTCTATGTCCACATAGCTAGCAAAAGTCCAAGCTGTATTTTAACTCCTATTTTCCTGATTCCAAGTCCATGCTTTTTATACTACTTGACTGCCTCATTTTAAAAACACTAATATTCTCTAGATGATGTTCCCTAGTTGGAGTCTTAGAATACCATGAACTATGAAGAAAAAAAATTGTGGATGACCTAAAGGGGTACCTAATACACATGATGACTCTAATAAGTTCACATTGAATATTTGCTGGCTCTGAGTGTCAAAGGACATTATCAAAGACAGATGACCAAAAAAGTAGGTGGGCCAACTGTGTGTTAAGAATAAGGAAAAATAAGGAACATGTTGTTTTGGAGTCTACAAACCAATAAAAGAAAGTCCTCTAATACATTGGATATATTCCTCATAGAGGATTTGTGGAAGGATATGGGCAAGAGTAGTGTAGCCTGAGAAACTGATCTGTGTCTTTCACCAGTAGAGAGATGAGACTACAGGGTCATGTGAAAGAATAGATTCCTACCTATTATTAGTATCTATTATAATATATAACATAATATTATAATAGTATCTCTTACTATCTATCACAGTAGTGATAGAAAACTTCAATGTCCCTCTTTTGGTTTTGAAAAAATCTAATTGAAAGATAAATAAAAGGAAAAATATGGAACTGACCTATTGTGGCAGAAATTAAAGCTAAAATGGTATTTTCTTTTTTTTTTTTCCTCTTTCCTTTAACTATTTTTTTTTTAAATTTTATTTGCATAACATATGTGTGGGTAATTCTTCAACAATAACCCTTACATAGCTTTCTGTTACAAATTTTTCCCCCAACTCCCCACCCCTCCCCTAGATGGCAGGATATCCACTACATGTTAATTATGTTAAAATATTGGTAAATCGAATATATGTATACCTATTTCCAAACTTGTCATTGTTGTGCAAGAAAAATCTTGTCTACACAAACGATATATCAGATAAAGGAAACACAATGTAAGCAAACATCAATCAAGGAGTATGAGAATGTTATGTTGTGGTCCACATTTCACATCCCTCTCTCTGGGTGTATATGGCTTACTTCAGTGAACAATTGGAGGTGGTTTGAAACATTTCATTGTTGAAGAGAGCCATATCCATCAGAATTGATCGTCATATAGTACTGTTGTTGCCGTGTATAATGATCTCCTGGTTCTGCTCATTTCACTCAGCATCAGTTCATGTAAGTCTCTCCAGGCCTCTCTGAAATCATCTTGCTGGTCATTTCTTACAGAACAATAATATTCCATAGTATTCATATACCATAATTTATTCAGCCATTCTCCAATTGATGGGCATCTTTTCAATTTCCAGTTTCTTGCCACTACAAAAAGGGCTGCCACAAACATTTTTGCACATGTGGGGCCCTTTCCCTCCTTTAAAATCTCTTTGGGATATAGGCCCAGTAGAAACACTGCTGGGTCAAAGGGTATGCACTGTTTGATAACTTTTTGAGCATAGCTCCAAATTGTTCTCCAGAATGGCTGTATCCGTTCACAGCTCCACCAACAATGCAACAGTGTCCCAGCCCTCCCACATTACCTCCAACATTCATCATTAACTTTTCCTGTCATTTTAGCCAATCTGACAGGTGTGAAGTGGTATCTCAGGGTTGTCTTGATTTGCATTTCTCTGATCAATAGTGATTTGGAGCACCTTTTCATATGACTATAAATAGTTTTAATTTGATCCTCTGAAAATTGTCTGTTCATATCCTTTGACCATTTATTGATTGGAGAATGGCTTGAATTTTTATAAATATGAGACAATTCTCTATATATTTTAGAGATGAGACCTTTATCAGAACCCTTAAATGTAAAGATGATTTCCCAATTTATTGCTTCCCTCCTAATCTTGACTGCATTGATTTTGTTTGTACAAAAACTTTTTAACTTAATATAGTCAAAGTTATCTATCTGGTTTTCAATTAAGAGTTCCAGTTCTTCTTTGGACATAAATTTATTCCATCTCCATAGGTCTGAGAGGTAAACTATATTACATTCCTCTAATTTACTTATAGTATCACTCTTTATATCCAGATCATGAACCCATTTAGATCTTATCTTGGTATGTGGTGTTAGATGTGGGTCAAGCCCTAATTTCTTCCACACTAGTTTCCAGTTTTCCCAGCAGTTTTTGTCAAATAGTGAATACTTATCCCAAAAGCTGGGGTCTTTGGGTTTATCAAAAACCAAATTGCTATAGTTATTGCCTAGTTTGTCTTGTGATTCTATCCTATTCCACTGATCGACGACTCTATTTCTTAGCCAGTACCAAATGGTTTTGATGACCGCTGCTTTATAATATAGTTTTAGATCTGGTACAGCAAGTCCACCATCGTCAGCCTTTTTTTTCATTAATCCCCTTGAAATTCTTGACCTTTTGTTTTTCCAAATGAACTTTGCTACTATTTTTTCTAGATCTGTAAGATAATTTCTTGGGAGTTTGATTGGTATGGCACTAAATAAGTAAATTAGTTTGGGTAGTATTGTCATTTTTATTATATTCACTCGTCCTACCCATGAGCATTTTAAGTTTTTCCAATTGACTAGGTCTGATTTGATTTGTGTGGAAAGTGTTTTGTAATTTAGTTCATATAGTTCCTGACTATCCCTTGGCAGATAAATTCCCAAATATTTTATACTATCAACAGTTATTTTGAATGGGATTTCTTTTTGTATCTCTTGCTGCTGAACTTTATTGGTAATATATAAAAATGCTGATGATTTATGTGGATTTATTTTGTATCCTGCCACTTTGCTAAAGTTGTGAATTGTTTCTAGTAGTTTTTTAGTTGAGTCTCTAGGGTTCTCTAAGTATACCATCATGTCATCTGCAAAGAGTGATAATTTGGTTTCTTCACTACCTACTCTGATTCCTTTTATCTCTTTTTCTTCTCTTATTGCTGAAGCTAACATTTCTAATACAATATTAAATAGTAATGGTGACAGTGGGCAGCCTTGTTTCACTCCTGATCTTATTGGGAATGGTTCTAGTTTGACTCCATTACATATGATGCTTGCTGAAGGTTTTAAGTAGATACTACTAATCATTTTAAGGAAAAGCCCATTTATTCTTATACTCTCCAGTGTTTTTAATAGGAATGGGTGTTGGATTTTATCAAAGGCTTTTTCTGCATCTATTGAGATAATCATATGGTTTTTGATAGTTTGGTTATTAATATAATTAATTATGCTGATAGCTTTCCTAATATTGAACCAGCCCTGCATCCCTGGTATAAATCCTACTTGGTCATAGTGTACTATCCTGGGAATGACTTTCTGTAATCTCATTGCTAATATCTTATTTAAAATTTTTGCATCAATATTCATTAGGGAAATTGGTCTATAGTTTTCTTTCTCTGTTTTCGCCCTACCTGGTTTAGCTATCAGCACCATATTGGTCTCATAGAAGGAATTTGGTAGTATACCTTCTGTCCCTATTTTCTCAAATAGTTTGTATAGTATTGGAATTAATTGTTCTTTGAATGTTTGGTAGAATTCACATGTAAATCCATCTGGCCCTGGAGATTTTTTCTTAGGGAGTTGGTTAATAGCTTGTTCTATTTCTTTTCTTAATATGGGGCTATTTAAATAATTTATTTCCTCTTCTGTTAGCCTGGGCAATCTATATTTTTGTAGATATCCCTCCATTTCATTTAGATTATCAAACTTACTGGCATAAAGTTGGGCAAAGTAACTCCTAATTATTGTTCTAATTTCCTCTTCATTGGAGGAAAGTTCTCCCTTATCATTCTTGAAACTAACAATTTGATTTTCCTCTTTTCTTTTTCTTATCAAATTAACTAAAGGCTTACCTATTTTGTTGGTTTTTTCGTAAAACCAACTCTTACTTTTATTTATTAATTCAATAGTTTTCTTATTTTCAATTTTATTGATCTCCCCTTTAATTTTCAGAATTTCCAATTTGGTATTTAATTGAGGGTTTTTAATTTGGTCTTTTTCTAGCTTTTTTAATTGTAAGCCCAGTTCATTAATCTTCTCCTTCTCTGTTTTACGCAAGTAAGCATCTAGAGATATAAAATTACCTCTTATAACTGCTTTAGCCGAGTCCCACAAATTTTGGTATGTTGTCTCATTGTTGTCATTCTCCTGGATGAAATTTTCGATTGTGTCTATAATTTGCTATTTCACCCATTCGTTCTTCAGGATTAGATTATTTAATTTCCAAATAACTTGTGGTCTATTTTCTCCTGGCCTTATATTACATGTGAGTTTTATTGCATCATGATCTGAGAAGGATGCATTTACTATTTCTGCTTTTCTGCATTTAATTTTGAGGTTTTTATGCCCTAACACATGATCTATTTTTGTATAAGTTCCATGAACCCCTGAGAAAAAAGTATACTCCCTTCTATCACCATTCAATTTCCTCCAGAGATCTATCATACCTAACTTTTCTAGCCTTTTGTTAACTTCCCTAACTTCTTTCTTATTTATTTTGGAATTTGATTTATCTAATTCTGAGAGAGCAAGGTTGAGATCTCCCACTAGTATAGTATTACTGTCTATTTCTCCTTGCATCTCTCTTAACTTCTCCTCTAGGAATTTGGATGCTATCCCACTTGGTGCATATATGTTAAGTATTGATACTGCTTCATTGTCTATGGAACCCTTTAGTAAAATGTAGTTTCCTTCCTTATCTCTTTTAATTAGATCTATTTTTGTTTTTACTTGACCCGAGATAAGGATTGCTACCCCTGCCTTTCTTTGTTCACCTGAAGCATAGAAGATTCTGCTCCAGCCCTTTACCTTCACTCTGTATGTATCTCTATGTTTTAGATGTGTTTCTTGTAAACAACATATTGTAGGATTCTGGCTTTTAATCCAGTCTGCTACCCGCTTCCGTTTTATGGGAGAGTTCATCCCATTCACATTCACAGTTAAAATAACTATATCTGTATTCCCTGCCATCTTATTTATCCAGAGTTATGATTTTCTCTTCCCTTTCCCCTCTCTCCCTTCCCCCCTCCCCAGTACTTTGCTCTTGATGACCACCTCCCACCAACAATCCTCCTCCCTTTAGAGTCCCTCCCTCCCCTTTATACCTTTCCCCTAATCCTTCTATTAGTTTATCCCTTTCCTTTTCTCCCCTCCCTCCTACCTTCCCACAAGGAGGGTCAGGCCTTTCTTTGAAGCCAAATGTGTCTGATATACTCTCTTAGAGTCCAATCTAATGAGAGTAAGGTTTACACAATACTCATCGCCCTCCCTTCTTTCCCTCAATTATATTAGATCTTCTATGTCTCTTTATGAGATTTTGCCTTATTTTACCTCCTTTATTTTTACTTTATTTTGCCTCCTTTTCCCCCCTCCCCCCTTTTTCTTTTTCAGTATGGTATCCCTTCCACCTCTAATTTCTTTTCCATTATTATCAAAGAAAAATCAAATTATACTGCCATTCTTTAAAGGATACCTATAGTAGGAATATAGTTCTCAAGAGTTTTCTTTTTTACCTTTTTATGTTTCTCTTGAGTTCTCTATTTGGAGGTCAAATTTTTTGTTCAGATCAGGTCTTTTCATTAGAAATAGGTGAAATTCTCCTGTATCATTGAATGACCATCTTCTTCCCTGGAAGATGATGCTCATTCTAGCTGGATAACTTATTCTTGGCTGTAATCCAAGTTCTTTTGCCTTTCGGAATATCTGGTTCCAGGCCCTTCGATCCTTCAATGTGGAAGCTGACAGATCCTGTATAATTCTAATGACAGTTCCTCGATATTTGAACTGTTTCTTTCTAGCTGCTTGCAATATCTTTTCCTTGGTGCGATAGTCCTGAAATTTGGCCACGATATTCCTTGGGGTTTTAATTTTGGGGTCTCTTTCTGGAGGTGATCGGTGAATTCTTTCAATGCCAATTTTGCCTTCTGATTCTAAAACATCAGGGCAATTCTCTTTCATGATTTCCTGGAAGATAGCATCCAGGTTCTTTTTTTCATCGTGGCTTTCAGGGAGTCCGATAATCCTTAAATTGTCTCTCCTGGATCTGTTTTCCAAGTCAGTTGTTTTTCCTAGGAGATATTTCATATTTTCTTCTATTTTTTCATTTTTTTGTTTTTGTTTAACTG
The DNA here is from genome assembly GCA_023553655.1 of Myrmecobius fasciatus. NCBI lineage: Eukaryota > Metazoa > Chordata > Mammalia > Dasyuromorphia > Myrmecobiidae > Myrmecobius > Myrmecobius fasciatus. The sequence continues at coordinate 28,097 of JAJPUD010001797.1, read as the reverse complement.
ATTCTTGAAGTCTTATTGAGTCATTTACTTCTATTTGTTCAATTTTAATTTTTAAAGTATTATTTCCTTCAGTTATCTTTTTTAGCTCCTTTTGTAGCTGGCCAATTGAATTTCTTGATTCAATGCATTCTTTTTCCATTTTGCCAGTTTTATTTTTCAGTGACTTGTTGTCTTTTTCCAATTCACCAATTTTGTTTTTCAGTGAATTGTTGTCTTTTTCCAATTCACCAATTTTGATTTTCAGTTCACCATTTTTATTTTCCAGTGAATTGGTGATTTTTTCCAATTCACCAATTTTGTTTTTCAGTGAACTGTTTTCTTTTTCCAATTCACCAGTCCTATTTTCCAGTTTTTGATATTTCTGTTGCCCTGATCTCAATTTATTTCCCCATTCTTCTTCTAGCTCTCTTTTGAGATTCTTAATGCAATCATCCAGGTAAGCCTTCTGAAAGGGAGACCAACTTAAATCTGCCTTTGTGGCTTCATCTGGGATTGTTTTCATAATGTCAGGATCTGGGGACTGTTCTATTTTTTCTCCGTAAAAGCTTTCTATGGTGAGAGCTCTCTTCTGCTTCTTGCTCATAATTTAAAGTTGGTATATTGGTCAAAACCAGAGAAAACTGCAACAATTTGTATTTGCCCTGGGGCAGTTTGCTGAGTTGACTTCCGGTCTGAGGCTGGTCGGGCAAGATTCACACTAGGACCACGTTTTCAGCTGCTCTTGATCTACTTTTTTCCAAAGGCAGATCTGCCAAAGCACCTGCCCTCAAGCAGAGCAAAGTGGCCCAGGCGTCTCCCAAGGGCTTCCTGGGTGCCCAAAATCCGCCCCTCTATCGCAGCCCTGACTTCCACCCCGGCTGGAGTCTGATCGCGACCAGCGGCCGATTTCCCCTGAGGCTAACCTTCTCCGGAGTTCTTTCACAGTAGATCTTTGATAGAAGTGCGTTGTAGTCCAAATGCTTGGTGTTGCTCTCACTTAGAAACCAGTTGGAAGGCTTACTTTGTCTGGGTTTGAGGGAATGTCGCAGGAGTTCACAGAGAAAGCTGTCCGCAGTTCGCCATCTTGGCTCCACCCCCTAAAATGGTATTTTCTAAAGGGAATTACAAAATAATATACATATTTCTGGGCATAATCTGGAACTTTTACAAAAAAGGTCCTATATACAATTAAAAATTGTATTTGCCACAGAGTTATTAAAAATAAATACTAAAAGATAGAAATAGTTAACATATTTTTTTCTATAACACAATAAAAATAGTCATTAGTTCAGGGATTACAAAGAAAAGACAGAGTCCCAAATGAAGTTATAAAAAGGAAATCCTTATAAAAAATCATACCAATTAATAATTACATGAAAGAAAATGATAATGATGAAACATATACCAAAAATTCTGGATACATATGCAGTCCTCAGGGAAAAAATTGAATGCCTACAGACATAATTAACAAAATATCGAAGAAAGAATTAGCAAATTGAATTTTTAAAAATGAGAAAGTCAACAAATAAACCCGAAAATAAGCACAAAAACCCAGGTATTATAAATTAGAAGAGGAATAAACTAGAAACAAAAAAGGCTGCCAATGAAATAAACCAAAGCCTGCTTGTAATGCTTACTATCTATGTTACCTTAGGTAAGTCACATCACTTTACTTTGCTGAACCTCTATTTTCTCTTTTGTTGTAAGGTATGGCTTCTAAGATCCCTTTCAACTCTAGATCTATGTTGCTAAGAAACTTCAAACTTACTCTTTTCACTATTTCTCAGAGACTTGTCTCTGCTTCACACATTGTTTTATCATGATATTCCAAGATGAAAGAGAAGGTGAATATTTTTGTACAAAAGTGTGAGTTTTGGCTAAGGACAATCAAGCTTGTATAGCTTAAGTACCCAAACAACCTAACATCTAACCTAATCTTTCTCTGGTAATAATGCTAGTTGAAATTTATGTAGTTTTTATAAGGTACTTTTCTTGAAACTACATTGTGAGATGAGTAATGCAAATATAATTATTCCCATTTTACAGATGTGGTAAATAAAGGTTACCTAAGATCTTGCAACCTATAAGCTTTCTGCACCATCATGCTTTCATGGGGAGCTCAAAGGCTGGGGGATTTTAAAAACTAATTTTGTCTGTTTATACATATTCAGACATAGCCAATATGAGTGTTTATTTTATTTGACTATATTTATTTGTTATAAGGGAGAGATTTTAGAAGGATGGAGAAGTAGTAAGAATTATAGTGGAGAATGGAGAAGGGATAATAGAAAAAGAAAGAATGGCAGTGACATTTAAAAATAGACAGAAGAAATTTGAGAAAGTTCAGAAGGGGCCACAGAAAAGCAGAGCAACATTAGTCTTACTATGTTAGATTTAATATATACTTAAAAAATAAACTAGGTCTGATAGAGATTCACAGTTTCCTTTACAGTCTTCTTGCTGTTCTTTATATGTGAAAATAGTAATGTTGATGCTTGTCAGTTTCATAATTAAAAAAAAGAAAATGTGAAAAAAAGAACTAATCTTGTCACAATTAAATATTGAGTTACTAGCCTGTTAGATTTTAATAAGGACATCTGGAAACTGGAGGAATATTATACTCTCTTTATTCAACCTCTTTACTATCAAATGTATGGTTTGTTTTAAAAATTCCAAGTTTATTTTTGAAGTAAAGTTTTATTTTTTCATCTTGTTTGCCTTAGAAAGGCAATTTTTATTGCCTTTATATAAATAACAAAAAAAAATTAAAAATATTTGAGAATATTTTTAGATCTGGGAAATTTATGATAGGGCATGAAATGACTCCTATTTTTATTAGGTCATCTTTCAAGAAAACTCTGTTTACTTGCCAGTGGATTCTGATACTCAAGACTAGGAGTCAGTAATAGTAAACTATTAGAAATAGGTAATGTAGCTGTGAGATAGTCACAATTTGTTTTAAATTTAATGGGAGTGCAATAGATTTTTTTTTAAAAAGAGCTTTGTCATAAAAAAGTACATTTGACTCAGTCAATGTTAACAAAAATAAATGTAAAGTATTGTATATTATACAAATAATTTTTTAAAATTTAGTTGTGAAGGATAGAAAGGAGGTGTCTTTTATTTTTCTCTTTTGTATGAGTTGATGTGTGAAGGCAAAGAAAAAAGAACACGTCATTAATCAAGAGATATTTATTAAGCATCTACTTTTTTTGCCAGGCATCCTCTTGGGTACTGAAAACACAAGTTTGAAGAATGAAATAATCCCTACTCACAATGAGCATACCTTCTAATATAGAACACAATAAGGACATAAAAATTTTTTTTTTTTTTGTTTTACCTGGTTTAGGTATCAGTACCATGTCTGTATCATAAAAAGAGTTTGGTAGGAGTCCTTCATTCCCTATTTTTTCGAATAGTTTATATAATATTGGAGTTAACTGTTCTTTAAATGTTTGGTAGAATTCACATGTAAATCCATCTGGTCCTGGGGATTTTTTCTTAGGGAGTTGATTAATGACTTGTTCTATTTCTTTTGCTGAAATGGGACTATTTAAGTAATTTATTTCCTCTTCTGTTAATCTGGGCAATCTATATTTTTGTAGATATTCCTCCATTTCACTTAAGTTATCAAATTTATTGGCATACAGTTGGGCAAAGTAACTCCTGATTATTGCTCTAATTTCCTCTTCATTGGTGGAAAGTTCTCCCTTTTCATTTTTGAGACTAACAATTTGATTTTACTCTTTCCTTTTTCTAATTAAATTAGCTAGAGGTTTATCTATTTTGTTGGTTTTTTCATCAAACCAACTTTTAGTTTTATTTATTAATTCAATAGTTTTTTTTACTTTCAATTTTACTAATCTCTCCTTTTATTTTTAGGATTTCAAGTTTGGTATTTGATTGGGGGTTTTTAATTTGTTCTTTCCCTAGCTTTTTCAGTTGCAAGCCCAATTCATTGATTTTCTCTTTTTCTATTTTATGCAAATAAGCATCTAGAGATATAAAATTTCCCCTTATTACCGCTTTGGCTGTATCCCACAAATTTTGGTATGTTGTCTCATTATTGTCATTCTCTTGGATGAAAT
>JAJPUD010001797.1:12951-23930 GCA_023553655.1 Myrmecobius fasciatus | reverse complement strand
CATTTATTATTTCTGCCTTCCTGCATTTGATTTTGAGGTTTTTGTGTCCTAACACATGGTCAATTTTTGTATAAGTTCCATGGACTGCTGAGAAAAAAGTAAACTCCTTTCTGTCTCCATTTAATTTCCTCCAAAGATCTATCATACCTAACTTTTCTAACATTTTGTTTACCTCCTTAACTTCTTTCTTATTTATTTTGTGGTTTGATTTATCAAGTTCTGAGAGAGGGAGGTTGAGATCCCCCACTATTATAGTTTTGCTGTCTATTTCTTCTTGCATCTCTCTGAACCTTTCCTCTAGGAATTTCCATGCTATACCACTTGGTGCATATATGTTTAGTATTGATATTGCTTCATCATCTATGGTACCCTTTAGGAAGATATAATTTCCTTCTTTGTCTCTTTTAATTAAGTCTATCTTTGCTTTTACTTGGTCTGAGATCAGGATTGCTACCCCTGCTTTTTTTTTGTTCACCTGAAGCATAATAGATTCTGCTCCAGCCTTTTACCTTCACCCTGTATGTATCTCTGTGTTTTAGATGTTTCTTGTATACAACATATTGTTGGATTCTGGTTTTTAATCCAATCTGCTATCTGCTTCTGCTTTAAGGGAGAGTTCATTCCATTCACATTCACAGTTAAAATAACTAATTCTGTATTTCCTGCCATCTTATTTACCCTAGCTTATGCTTTTCTCTTTCTTATCCCCTTTCCCTCCTCCCTACTATTTTGCTTTTGAAAACCACTTCCCTCAAACAATCCTTCCCCTTTAGAGCCCCACCCACCCCTTTTTCCCCCCTTTCCCTCCTGTTTCCTTATAAGTATGTCTATTATTCCCTCTGAGCCAAATCTGATGAGATGGAGATTAACCCAATTCTCATTCCCCTCCCTTTTCTCCCCTCAATCATTATAGGTTTTCTTTGCCTCTATATGTGATGTAATTTCCCTTATTTTACCTCCTTTTCCTCTTCTTCCAGTGTTATCCCTTTTCTACCTCTAATTTCTTTTTCAGTTTATCATATCATAATAATCATAAAATCAAAGTAATCATATCATAATAATCATAAAATCACCGTAATCATATCATAATCATAATGTAATAATAGATTCATAAAATCAACCCTCATTCTATAAGTATCTATAACATAAATATAGTTCTCAAGAGTTTTTTTTTTCTTGTTACCTTTTTATGTTTCTATTGTGTTCTGTGTTTGTAGATCAAATTTTTTGTTCAGTTCTGGTCTTTTCAGTAGAAATAGGTGAAATTCTCCTATATCATTGAATGACCATCTTCTTCCCTGGAAGAGAATGCTCATTCTAGCTGGGTAACTTATTCTTGGCTGTAATCCAAGTTCCTTTGCCCTTCGGAATATCTGATTCCAGGACCTTTGATCCTTCAAAGTAGAAGCTGCTAGGTCCTGTGTGATTCTAATTGTAGCTCCCCGATATTAAAATTGTTTCTTTCTGGCTTCTTGTAATATCTTTTCCTTGGTATGATAGTTCTGGAATTTAGCCACGATATTTCTGGGGGACTTAATTTTTGGGTTTCTTTCAGGAGGTGATCAGTGGATTGTTTCAAGGAGTATTTTGCCTTCTGGGTCTAAAATATCAGGGCAGTTTTCTTTTATGATTTCCTGGAAGGTAGTGTCTAGGTTCTTTTTTTCATCATGGCTTTCAGGAAGCCCTATAATCCTTAGATTGTCTCTCCTAGATCTATTTTCCAGGTCAGTTGTTTTTCCTAGGAGATATTTCATGTTTTTCTCTATCTTTTCATTTTTTTTTTCTGTTTGACTGATTCTTGAAGTCTTGATGAGTCATTCATTTCCAATTGTTCGATTCTAATTTTTAATGTCTTATTTTCTTCAGTTACTGTTTTTAATTCCTTTTGCAATTGACCAATTACATTTTTTTGTTCACTGCATTCTTTTTCCATTTTTTCTATTTTATTTTGCAGTGATCTCATTTCATTTCCCCATGTTTCTTCTAACTCTCTTTTAAGATTTTTTATGCAATCTTCAAAGAAAACCTTGTGACATGGAGACCAATTTATGTCTCTCTTTGGGGCTTTTTCTGGAGTTGCTTTACCTTTAGGGGCCTCAGGATTTGAGGTCTGTTCTTGCCTCTCTCCATAAAAGTTGTCTATGGTGAGAGCTCTTTTTGGTTTTTTATTCATTTTTTTTTAAAGGTGTGAGGTCTGTTTAGGGCAAAGGTGGGACAGCTGCTTTAATTTGCCCTGGGGCAGTTCTGCTGATTGAGTTATTTCAGGAACTGGGCAGTTCTGCTGATTGAATTATGTCAGGTGCTGGGCAGTTCTGCTTTAGTTCACCCTGGGGGGTTCTGCTGATTGAATTATTTCAGGTACTGGGCAGCTCCGCTGATTCAATTATTTCTGGTGCTGATCAGTCCTGTTGTTTGATTGATTGCTTTAAGGTGCTGTGTAATGGCAGCTAGGTCCGATGCTCATCAGGGGTTCAGGGGTTCACAATCTATCCCCCTCAAAAGGCAGACCCTCCAAACCACCTGCCCACAATCAGGACAGATTGGTCCAAGAGGCCCGCAGAAGACTCCCAGGTGTGTGAAAAGCACAATGCTCCCACTCCTGTTCTGACTCCTGTTCCAGCTCCCTGCTCCAGCTCCCTGCCCCGGTCTACCTGCGCTGCAGTCTGGGTTCAGTAGACCACCCCCCCGCCCAATTAAAACAGACCTGTTTTGAGGTTTTTCCAGAGTATCTTCTTCTAGAATCGTGTTGTTCTCCAGATATTGTGGATTTTTTTGCTTCAGAATCAGTCTAGAGGCTTCATATGTTGTTGGTTTGAGGGGAGGTTAGAGGAGGTTACAGAGACTCCTGTCTGATCTCCGCCACCATGGCTCCACCCCCGGAAGGAAGTCCAGGACATAAAAATATATGTATAACTTAAATCTATAATTACTATACATGTATATATATATAGTATGTATGTAGACACACACATAACTATAGAAGTATATATTTATATACACATATATATGTGTATATTCACATGCTAAATACAAGGTAGTTTTTAAAGGAGAGTACCAGGGATATGGTGGTAAATACTTAACAACTGGCCAGAGGCACACTTTAATCTATTGTTGACATTTTCTCCATCACTTCTTTTTTTTTTTTATTTAAAGCTTTTTATTTACAAAACATATGCATGGGTAATTTTTCAACACTGACCTCTGCAAAACTTTCTGTTCCAAATTTTTCCCTTCTTCCCCTCATCCCCTCCCCTAGATGGCAGGTAGTCCAATACATGTTAACTATGTTAAAATATATGACAAATCCAATCTATGTATACAAATTTATACAGTTATCTTGCTGCACAAGAAAAATCAGATCTAGAAAGGAAAAAAAAAAACCTGAGAAGGAAAACAAAATGCAAGCAAACATCAACAGAAAGTATGAAAATGGTCATACTCATACTCAGATCCCATAGGCCTGTTTCTGGATGTATATGGCTTTCTTCATCACATCCAATTGGAACTGGTTTGAATCATCTCATTGTTGAAGAGAGTCATGTCCATCAGAATTGATCATCATATAGTCTTCTTGTTGCCGTGTACAATGTTCTCCTGGTTCTGCTCATTTCACTCAGCATCAGTTCATGCAAGTCTCTCCAGGCTCTCTGAAATCGTCATGCTGGTTGTTTCTTACAGAACAATAATATTCCATAACATTCATATACCATAATTTATTCAGCCATTCTCCAATTGATGGGCATCCATTCAGTTTCCAGTTTCTTGCCACTACAAAAAGGGCTGCCAGAAACATTTTTGCACATATGGGTCCCTTTCCCTCCTTTAAGATCTCTTTGGGACATAGAGACACTGCTGGGTCAAAGGGTATGCACAGTTTGGTAACTTTTTGAACATAGCTTCAAATTACTCTCCAGAATGGTTGGATCTGTTCACAGTTCCACCAACAATGTATTAATGTCCCAGTTTTCCCACATCCCCTCCAATATTCATCATGATCTTTTCCTGTCATCTTAATCAATCTGAAAGGTATGTAGTGGTACTCTAGAGTTGTCTTAATTTGCATTTCTCTGATCAATAGTGATTTGGAGCACCTTTTCATATGACTAGAAATAATTTCAATTTCTTCCTCTGAAAATTGTTCATATCCTTTGACCATTTATCAGTGGGAGAATGGCTTGAATTCTTATAAATTTGAGTTACTTCTCTATATATTTTAGAAATGAGGCCTTTATCAGAACCCTTAAATGTAAAGATGATTTCCCAATTTATTGCTTCCCTTCTAATCTTGTCTGCATTAGTTTTGTTTGTACAAAAACTTTTTAACCATAATCAAAATTATCTATTTTGTGATCAATAATGATCTCTAGTTCTTCTTTGGCCACAAATTCCTTCTTCTTCCACAGATCTGAAAGAGAAAATATCCTATGTTCTTCTAATTTATTTATACTATCATTCTTTATGTCTAGATTATGAACCCATTTGGACCTTATATTGATATCATCACTTCCTTAAGAATAAATATTCACCACTTCTCCAGCAGAGGCTTGGGGGCAGCCTCACTGAATGAATGGGGTTTGTAGCATCCCAATGAGCCTGGGGAGGAGCTATGTGAAGCCGTGGACCTTCTTTCCTGACTGATACCTGGGCTCAGCTTTCGGTTTGGGGGGAAGTTTGTTAAGCTTTTTGCTTTGTTTAATGATATAAATTATTGTTGTCTTTTTTTAAAAAAAAATGAAATAAAACATCAGAGCATGTACAAAAAAAAAGAAAACAATCAATAAAACAATAAATCAAACCCTGGAGATTTCTGAATAGTAAATGTTCACATTGAAAATTGAGCAATTGGTCACAGATAGATAGAGCTGGTTCTGTAAGACTCTTGGAAGGCACTAGCAGCCAGTTAGTCAAGAAACTTTTACTAAGTGTCTCCTATGTTCCAGGCACTAGGCTAAACCCTGAGGATACAAAGAAAGGCAAAAGAGGAGTGAGGATGGATCAGGGCAAATCAGAAAAGACTTTTCTGGTAATGGTGAATGATGAAGATATGGTGCTTGAGCTGCATCTTGAAGGAAGACAGAGAATGATTAAATTAAAGGTGAAAAGATCTGGGGAGGGGGAAGCAGAGGTGGGGGGAGCAGCCTGTGTAAAAGCATGGAAATTGGGAGATGGAGTATTTTAAAGGAGGAGCCTTAAGCAGGCCAGTTGAACAGGACCATAGAATGCATGAAAGATACGATATTTAATAAAGCTAAAAAGATAAGTTGGAGTCAGGTTATAAAAAGATTTCATTGCTGAATATTTGATCTTATGGGAAGCCACTGGAATTAATTGAAGAAGGGAATGATATGGTCAGACGTGTATTCTAGAACTATCAAATTCCCTGTGCACTGAAGTTTTATATATTGGGAAAATAATCCTTAAATATTCTGCTCTGGTTAGACCACATGTAGAGTATTATGTTCAATTTTAGGTAACTTATTTTATGAAGAACATTGATCATCTGGACAATGTCCAGAGGAAGGCAACCAGGATACTGAAGGGTATTGCCTGAGATCATGTCTTGTGAAAATATGTTGAAGAAAGAATGTTTAGCCTTAAGAAGAGGAGAGCTGAGGGAGAGAAGAATGAAACAACATGATAGCCACAGTAAGAGCTTGATAAATGCTCCCTGGACTGAAATGAACTGTATGACTTTGGGCAAGGTATCTTGTCTTTAAGCTTCAACTTATTTCCTTATTTTTTTTGAAATGAGAAGAGGGGCAGGTGCTTTAGAGAATATTTTGAGTGCGTTATAAATCTTAAGTCGATATAAAAGTGATTTATTTGTACTTCGGTGGAGCCATGATCTCACTCATGTAGGGTTTTTCTTAAGTGACTATCTGACCCTATTATGCTCTGATTTCCCCCACCTTTTACTCTACCCCTAGAGTATTCCAATATCTCCCCAGGATCAACCATAAGATTTTCTGGCCCCTTCCTACCTTTCCAGTCTTCTTATACCTCTCTCCTGTGCCCTAATGACCCTGGCCTTCTTGCATTTCCTCAAATACAACATTCTATCTAAGCTCTTAGTCCCTTTGGAATCTGCCCCCCATGCCTGGAATGCTTTGCCCTATCACCTCCACCTTTTAGGTTTCCTTTACTTCCTTCAAGACTTAGTTCAAAACCTATTTTTTGCAGGGGGCTTTTACCCATCTCTTCATATACTAATGAATTCCCCTTTCACATTTCATTCCGGCCACTCTATAAGCATCTTATATGGCCTGGCTAATTACATGTTGTCTTCTCCCATTAGGATATTTACTCTAGAAGGCCAGAACCGTTTTTTTTTTCTTTTCTTTGCCTAAAGCTTAATAAATGTTTGTTGACTGATTGACCATTTCTTCTACAGAAGCATGTTGTAAAAATCTATGCCTTCTTCTCCAAACAACTGGTCCATGTTCTCACATAAATGTTCTATTACTCAAAGTGTCAGTGACTTTATTCTAGCTACAAACGTATTTCATAGGTAAACGTGCCTGGCTTACTCTGATCAGATTTTTTTGGATGGATCTTTTATCCTTCCTCTTGTGCCATAAGTCATCACTGGTCATATCTTTCAACCTACTGATACCTCCTATGCATTTTTCTATTGTCCTTTGAGTCATCCAAAGAATTATTATTGTTGTTGTTGTTACCTAAGATCCCTTTGTGCTCAAAAGTGCTATGATTCTGTGCTTCAATTCTCTGGTTGTGAAATGAAAGGGTAAAATGCCAGGAATTATTAAAAAATGCTTTGCAAGCAATTTTATAGTACAACAAAAATGGGTGGAATGGTTGCTTAAATACAAATTAAGAAAGTCACACTCAAAAGTTGTTCCCGGCTAAGGATACCAGACATCTGGAAAGAGTTTCTTTTGAGGGGAGATATTTTAGGGGGATAGAATAGAAGGAGTAGAGATAGAACATACTGTGACTATTGAAAAAAAAAGAATAACTAGATTAATATCTGAGAAGAATAAATTTTCAGAAAATTAACCCTAGATGAGGGAGGCTGGGACCTCTGCTATACTTTTGAGGGCCAAGGAAATGCCTCTCCAAACATAATTTTTCTAGTGAAGATGCTTTGGGGTGAAGGTATCATCTATGGAATCAGCTGTTAAAATGTAAGACAACAAACATGTTGACAAGGCTAATACATTAATGGCTACTAACAGATAATAAGATTGCACTTATCAGTTCCCTAAGTGAAAGCAAAGGAGTTTCGATGATAACTTCAGAGTTGGAAGGAACCTCAAAGATCAGGGTGGAGATAGAAAAAAGTTAGGGATGCCTGGAAAAAAAGAGGAGCAGATGTGCTTAGAGGAGGGAGGAGTGGGCTGGGAAGTGGGAATTACTGGGAAAAGGAAATAGAAACAGATGGAAAGGATGCCTAAAAGGAGGAAGAAGATGCCCAGTTCAACAAACTTCATTTAAGTGTCTTCTGCTTACATGTTGTATCCTTTCTAAGATCAACATCAATTATAAATAATTGGAAAAAAGTATGGAAAAGAGGTCTTTGCCCTCAGGAAGCTTTCTTTCTATTGTGGGGAGGAACATGTACAAATAAATAAATAAAAAGTCAGCAAGATAATTTCAAGTAAGAAAGAAAGCTAACAGGTTAGGAGGTGGGGTGAAGTATTAGGAAGGACTTCTTGTAGGAGGTAGTATCTGAACAATGCTTAGAAGGAAGATTGGGATCCTGTGAGTATGATCAATTCAATTCGGTATGCATTTATTAAATGCCCACTATATACAATGTGCTGTTCTGGGAAATGGGTTCAGAAAGATATGACTAAAAGGTACCTTAATGAACTTCCATTCTGCTCAAGGGAAATTCAGTATTTAAAAGACTTAGTGAATTCTTGGGAGCATTTAATGATTAAATATTTTCTCAATTGACCACAGCTAATAACATAACTACTTACGTGGAAGTCTGTGTATTATTATTATTTTTGCTGAAGCAATTGAGGTTAAGTGACTTGCCCAGGGTCACATAGCTAGGGCATGTTAAGTGTCTGAGACCAGATTTGAACTCAGGTCCTCCTGACTTCAGGGCTGGTGCTCTATCCACTGCGCTATCTAGCTGCCCCCAAGTCTGTGTATTTTTTAAAAGGTGTTACCCTACTAAAAATAATAACCCATACTAATATAATAATTTAGGGTTTGCAAAGTACTTTATGCATTATTTGATTTCATCTTCATAGATGAGCCTATGATTGTTACCTCCATTTTGTAGATTTGGAAACTGAGGCTGAGAGCATATTAAATGCCTTCCCCAGAGTCACACAGCTATTAAGTGACTCAGGCAGGATTTAAAGTTAGGTGTTTCCAAATTCATATAGTCTATTCACTAACAATATCTGGATGCCTCGCAAAAAGCATGGAAACCACAAGTATGGTGAAAAGAATGCTGAACTTGTGAGGCAAATTTTCTAAATTGCATCCACCATTTATTACTTATGTAACCTTGGACAAATCAGGTAATTCTTCCAAGCCTCAGTTTCCTTCTCTGGAAAATAAATAATTTGGACCACATGATCTTAAGATTCCTACCAGCTAGAAATCTAAGTTTTTAAGTTGTTTACTTGGGGTTCCTTAGCTTCCTTAGCCCCATGGTTTTGCAAACTAGTAAACTAGTAAAACAAAACTAGTAAAGCTGTAACTGGGAATTCTTTTGCCTGAAGTGAAGACAGGGAGTAGTGGCAGCATAGGATTGTCTGATTATAGGTGTAGTCCTATCTGGAGAGGACAGGAGGTGTTTTTTCCTTAGAGAGATCTGACCAATTTGCCACAATAATTAGCTGGTTATGATTAAAGAAATTGAGAGTGAAAAAGGTTGCATAATTATCAAACTCCTGAGGGTGGGTTTTGACTTTGGTCTTTCTATTTTTTTGTTTCGTTTTATTTTGGAAGCAATCAGGGTTAAGTGACTTGTCCAGGTTCACACAGCTAGTCTGAGGCTGGATTTGAACTCAGGTCTCCTTGACTCCAGTGCCAGGCCTGTATTCACTGACTCACCCAAGTGCCCAAATTAAATCTTTCTGATTCCATATCCAGAGGCTACCTAGCTGAATCATGAAAAGTTTGGAACTACAGATATAATAAAGAAAACACTGAACTTGGCCCCATAAGTATAATGAATAGAACATTGAAATTGAGGTAGGGAGGGCAGAGATGGGCAAGAGGAGCTCCATGTGATCTTGCAGGTGCTAATGAGCAATGCTAGTGAGGATGCCTGGAGCATAGTGCAGGGTCCACATGGGCATGAAGCTGTAGCTCAGACAGGAGCAAGCCATTCTCAATAACATGATGGAAGATCTGAGACTCAAGGATTGGTGGGGCTACCTTATAGTTCACAAAAGATCCTTAGTCTCAGGATCTCCACTAAGGAGTAACTGCCCCCTTCTGATGTTGGCAACCTGAGCCAAAAGCTCAATGGCTCTGCCCTAGTTATACCCTTGAAAAGAAGTGCTTCTCCTTTATGCAGAGTTTGTTTTTCCAAATTTTCTCCTTTCTTTAGCTTACAAGTAGGCTAACAACCACTGTCTCTTCTCTTTGCAGTCTCTCGGACACAGAGCTCTCCAGATGACTTGAAAGCTCTTACCTGGAATGTGAACCGCCTGAATGAGAGTTTCCGGGACTTGCAGTTAAGGCTCCTGCAGCTCCCACTCCGGGGGGACATGATGGAACACATCTGGAAGCTTCAGGATTTGTTCCAGAACCACTCAGATTCCCTACGCCTGCTGATGAGCTCCCTGCAGAGGCTGGAGGGCAATGTGTGGAGCCTGGAGATGCAGGCCAGCCAGACAGAGCAGACCATCTCCCTCCTGCGGGACAGTAGCAGCCAGCAGCATGAGGCAGCCCAGATGCAGCTCTACCACCTACAGGTGGAGCACAACAGCAGCCAGCTGCTGCTCCAGCATCACGCCAGGCTCCTGTCTGAGCTGGCTACCAGGGCGAGCAATCTGGGAGAGGAGCTGGCCGAAATGACCGGGGCACTGGGCGGCATCAATCAGAGTCTCTCCTATGATGTGAGCATCCACCACACTCAGCTCAGGGATCTGCAGGTGCTGGTGAGCAATGCCAGCGAGGATTCTCGGCGCATGCGCAGGGTCCACATCGGCATGGAGCTGCAGCTCAGGCAGGAGCTGGCCATTCTCAATAATGTGACAGAGGAGCTGAGACTCAAGGATTGGGAGCATTCGGTAGCTCTGAGGAACCTCACCCTTATGAAAGGTACATGCCAGTCAGGAAGACCTGGGTCTAAGTGTTCTGCCATATGCTGGCTGGGTAACCTTGGCTAAATTAGTTTATCTCTCAGTTCCCATGCAATGCTCTAAGACCAAATTGTTGGGCAAGTGTAGACATTCTTCATTGGTCAACTAGCTTTCACAGTGGGAGTCCCCTGTGCTATTCTCTTCCAAATAGCACTTCCAAATAGCACAATTTTACTTTTCTCAATTTAATCAGTTTAATCTTCAAAACAACTCTGTTGGAGAGATCATGTGAGAATTATTCTTATTTTACAGATGAGGAAACTGAGGTTGAAAGTGATTTATTGCCCATTACTCCATTGAGCTCAATGGCCCACTGTTAGCTTACCACTACTTAAGAGTAAATAAGTGTTAAGTGACTTGCCTAGAGTCACACAGCTAGTGTCTGAAGCTATCTCAGATTTTCCTGACTATCAGCCCAGGAATCTATTCACTGCATTACCTATTGCCCCTTCCTGACCACTAGTCTCTCCTTCTCCAGTCCCATTTTGTACACTTTCACCGTGGTATCACCCTGCACTTAAACTTTTTCTTTCTTTCTTTCTTTCTTTCTTTCTTTCTTTCTTTCTTTCTTTCTTTCTTTCTTTCTTTCTTTCTTTCTTTCTTTCTTTCTTTCTTTCTTTCTTTCTTTCTTTCTTTCTTTCTTTCTTTCTTTCTTTCTTTCTTTCTTTCTTTCTTTCTTTC
>JAJPUD010001796.1:234855-387903 GCA_023553655.1 Myrmecobius fasciatus | reverse complement strand
CACAGGAAGAACAAACATATGCTAACTACTCCCGGAGATTACCTGATTATATCAGTGTCCTTGCATACCACACCCTTCTACCTCTGCAACCCCCCATCCAGAACGGCATCAATCTATATAATCCCAGCCTCTCTACTTCAATAAATGAGACTATTCTACCTGCCATGTAGTCTCCTTCCTCTCTCTCGCCTATTCTCTCCCTTCAGGTCGGGTCCTCCTCGCCCCCACGAATTACTAAAGTCCTGCTGGCCAGGACAAGGTTTTATTGCCCACCCCCCAGCCTTTTTTTTTCCTCAAAAAAGACTGCTCTTCTGCCAGGGTTTAAAAAGCAGCCAAATTTTTCTGTTCCTTTTTCTTTCAAATTAGTGCAAACAGGTTACAATTAAATCCAATAAGAAGTTATAAATCAAAAGCATTTTTTTTAATACTAAGCACCTTTGCAACATTGAAATGACCAATTGCCAAATTTTTAAATTATTGTTCTTAAAACTTAACAGAACTCCTTAAATCAACAGACAGACAAGTCACAAACACAGACCACACAGACACAACATTTATTTTTTTTTTTCCAGACACAACATTTAACACATACAAGTGAGGGGCAAACTCCTGATATCTCAGGAGTGCCATGAGGGTAGTTTTCAGGTTTATAATGTCTTCCTACCAGGAAATCCAAATTGAGCCTTTTATTTTTTTTGCTGAGGCAATTGAGGTTAAATGACTTGCCCAGGGTCACACAGCTAAGAAGGGTTAAGTGTCTGAGGCCACATTTGAACTCAGGTCCTCCTAACTTCAGGGCTGGTGCTCTATCCACTGTGCCATCTAGCTGCCCCCAAAATTTATTCTTTTAAATAGGCTTCCAAATTGCAGTTTGATGTGTTCTCTGCCTTCACAAAGACTACGCAGATGTAAAAAAAATACCCAGAACACAGATTTGTGCTCAAAGACACCCAGACCAGTAGTGTTTAAAAAATACCCAGAGTTGTGCTTAGAAGCATCCAGATTTGTGCCACAAGGCACCCAGACCATATATGTGCTTTTAAAAAGCACCCAGACCAGATGTGTACTTTAAAAAACACCCAGATTTGTGCCAGAAGACACCCAGAATCAGACAATACCACAAGCATCCTACTGATACTTCCGAGTTATATGGATTTTTTCTGGAGAACCAGATTTCCTACCAATCTGACCAGACAGAAACCTTACTCGGAAGGGATTTCAAAACAGACTCTCCAAGTGATTGAAATGGAGATGTCCTCAATGGGCTCTTGTTATGGCTGGAGTTGCTCTCTTGGTGGGATTCTGGAAGAAATCAGAGGTCAGCCTCCCTAAAAGAGCCCAAATTCAATCTGCACAAGGCTCCAGGTGGAGACCTGATGATCTCTAATGTCTAATGTCTAATCTTGCTCTCACATCTCATATCTGGCTGGGGGGGGGAGTAGGGAGGAGGGGAAGGAGGGAGGCCTCCAGAAATGTAATCCTGGAGGAACTGAGGCAAGACAGAGATAAGAGGTTTTTTAATATTTTGATAGCGGAGAAGTTGGACTGGTCATAGCCAGCTGGCTGGATTGTTCTCTAGTCTCAAAGCATGCAGCAAAGAGCAAGTAATTTCAAAGACTTTTATAGGGCTCCAGTGATCAGGGAAATAAAGGCAAAGGGGGAGGGGGAGGAAGAGCACTGGGTGAGTGGAAATTCCAGGAAGGACCATAACTTTTAATTCTGACAGGATGGGATTCGAGAAGATGGTTGAGCAGGTGACAGGAAGTGTGAGGCAGAAGATAATTAGGGGTTTGAGATAAACCATCTGGAGTTTTATGACTCTTTGGAATGCCAGAATGGCCAGAGCTCCGAAGCCCTAATTATCTCAGTCCTAATGGCCAGGAAAGGGGATTGCCACCAAGGAAACTGAGGCAGAACAATTCAGGGAAACTGAGGTATTTCATAAGAGTCTGTTGAATACTGTGTGCTTTTCATTATATTCCATGTAACCTTAGCAAAAATAAAGTATGGATAAGGAATAATTAAATTCTATTTTTCTGCTATCATATTCTAAACTGTCTTAAAAATGTGTCACTTGTTATATATAACTAGAACCAAGCAAGGACATAAAGATTTATAGATTATATCATAAAGATATATACATATATATATATCAATCTACTAATGTTTTAGAAAAAGCATTCTAAAAATTATTTATTAAAGGTTGTGACCTGGTTAAATGAAAATTAATAAAATTTTTAAAACTCTAGGGATGTGCTGATAAATGCTTACCAACTTTGGGGAGGGGGCAATGTACCTACAAGACAGACTCAAATTTAATCTGCATTTTCTCTTTACTTTAAATCCAAAATAATCAACAAAACAATAATTCAAACCTTGATTTATACTTTTGTTGATTTCTGAGGTTTATATGCTCTAACAAAAATCAACTCAATAGTTGAGGTGATTTAACCATACCTCTGATTGTAAGCTCTGTCTTTGTATGGAGCTGAAAGACTCAAGTAATTGTGTTGTTTCTTTTAGTACTTCACAATACACACATTTTCCTATTCATACCTGAATCATTATCTTTTAAAAATTAAAATCATCTAATTTTCTTAACTTTTCATTCTCAGCTCAATTCTTTCCAGCTCAGATTAGACTGATATGATTAAAAAAAAAAAAAAAAAGCTCCATGTGAGGTTGAGTAGGAACAATCTGAAAATGACAAAGCAACATGAATTCTGCTCACTGACAATGATATCCTGGGAACAGCTTCAGAGTCAACTTTTTAAAAATCCACTCGATTTGATAGGGTACAATATGATCTTTAAAGGTCCTTTTAGAATTACCTTTTGTTAATCTCTTTAACTGGTTTCCAGCAGGAAGATGAAGGATTTTTGACTAAAATTCTATTTAAATACAATGGCCCCTAGAAGCATGGAGTTCACTGATTTCTTTTAAAGCATTATTCAGATCATAAAACCTGACGACTGAGTCACAATGTTGAAATTATTCCACATTTGAAGTAAAGAAAGATGGAATAGCATTTAGCATTTAATCTCTACTATTACCTTTCAATGTAAAGGTCAAAGAAATCCATTGATTACCTGTACCTTGCTTGGGCATATTAATAAGTAATCCTCCTTAAAAAGAGCTTGATACAGAATTTCCATTTATAATAATTAGCTTTATACTGGCCTCCCCATATGTTTTGTCTCTTTAAGTCACAATTTTTAAATCCCTTTAGAATACACATTTGCTTCTAGCTTCACTGCTTGGTTTTAATTCAATCATTATCTTAAAATGACATTTATAATAAACTCATCACCAGGAAATTTCTCATCATGGACATTGTTTCAACTTTGCTACTCACATCTTATCAGTAAACTTAGTAGCTTCTGCCTGTCTGATTGGGGAGCTGAAATACTAAATGAAAAACTCTTTCCATAATCTGTCCTTATAGAAGGCTCAAAATCTCAATCATCTCCTCATTTACTACCAGCTGAAATTTTGGTTTCAACTTTACCATCATATTCATCATGCCCTTACACCAAATACTTTTTGATGCCTCTCTTCAGCTTCCTTTTATATATATAATCCTCCCCCATTAGACTGTAAGTTTCTTGAGGGCAGAAAGTGTCTTTTTTTTTTTTTTAATTTGTATTGTATTCCCAGCACTTAGTACACTGCCTTGTACACAGTAGTTTCTTGACAAATATATATAGCAATCTGTAATGTGCCTTTTGAGAGTCAGTCAACAATCATTTATTAAGTAACCATTCTATGGCAAATACTGTGCTAAGGGTTGGGAATGCAAAAAAAAAAAAAGTTTAATAAAACTACTCTCAAGAAGTTCATAGGCTAATATGGGAAACAACATGCAAATAACTGTATGAGCAAGATGAAAACAGGACCATTTGGAGAGAATTAAGAGACTTCTTTGATAGTAGAATTTTAGCTGGGACTTGAAGAAAGTCAAAAGAAGTTGGAGTCACTGGATTGCAGAATAAAGTGTAAGAATGAACAGGAAGGAAGGAGAGAGACAAGAAGGGAGGAAGGAAAGGAAGGAATATTTATTAAGTGCTTCTTCAGAAGAACAAGACACATATAGATACAGAACAGGCATACAGTAACAGATATGACCAGTGATTTGATTTTTCTTTAATTCTATATATTTATTACAATTATTATCATACACAGGATTGTATGAAGTATTCAGGGAGGATTAATACTTCACCAGTATGTTGGAGGGAGTTCTACATTGTTAGTCCATCCGAATGTAGCAAAATAATAGTCATTACTACTTTACTCCCACAGGGATAAGAAAAATGAAAAACAGGCATGTCCTCAGTCATATTTTAACATTGCCCAGAGATATTGCTATTCCTCAGACCTGGGGTACCAACTATCATGACTGAGAATTAGAATGAACCTCAATCTGAGAACAAAGAAGCCCAGAGTAGTCTTTTTGCTGGCTACAGCTGTTATTGTATCCCATTTCCTTACCTTCTGTTTTAAAACTATCCTTTCAAACTAAGTAAATCTATTTTTTAAATATGTCCTTCGTGTCAGGTCAGTCAAGTACATCATCTTTATGTGAGGACTGAGGAGCTGTAGCCCTCCAACAATTCCTTGCCCCTCTTCATTTACTGAATTGCTCCTGATGTTTTAAAATTCAGATCAAATGCTACTTCTGGTATGAAATCTTCCTTATTTCCTCAATCATTTCAGTCACTCCCATCCCAGATACATATTCTTCATAGTATATTGTTTTACAATACTCTAATTATCTTATAATTCCGGGTAAATTATTTTGACTCTCTAGCTATCTGGTTATATGTGTTAGGAATCAAATCTTATAGATCAAATCCAAATGCTGTGAAGTACTAATAATTTTTAAAAATTTTCCTGTAAATAAGAGATATGAAAAAACATACCACAATTCCTTTTCCTTTTCTGAGTTTGGGACCTATATGTATTGTAATGTTTGGGAGAAACTGAAGCAGTATTACAGCAAACAAGACTATACGATGATCAAGTCTGATGGACATGGCTTTCTTCAACAATGAGATGATTCAAACCAGTTCTAATTGTTCAGTGATGAAGAAAGCCATATACACCCAGAGAGAGGTCTGTGGGATCCCAGTGTGGACCACAACATAGCACTTTCATGCTTTCTGTTGATGTTTGCTTGCATTTTGTTTTCCTTCTCAGGTTTTTTTTTTCCCTTGCAGATCCAATTTTTCTTGTACAGCAAGATAACTGTATAAATATGAATACATATATTGGATTTGTCATATATTTTAACATAGTTAACATGTATTGAAAATACCGGCCATCTAGGGGAGGAAGTGGGGTAAAGGAGGGAAAAATTTGGAACAGAAGGCTTTGCAAGGGTCAGTGGTGAAAAATTACCCATGCATATGCTTTGCAAATAAAAAGCTTTCATAAAAATAAATAAATAAATAAAATTTTAAAAAACAAGAAAAAAAAAAAAGAAAATTGTTACCAAAAGAAAAAAGAAATTGAGGCAAGATTAGAGATTAGAGATTAGTAACAATTTATTGATAGTAGTAGAAAGTTAAGACTAGTGGCTGAATACGACTTTTGTCTCAAAGTATTCAGCCCATGAAGAGTTTGGACTGGCAGTCATATTAGCCGGCCATCTGGATTTCAATGTATCCAGCACTCCAGTGAAGGTCTCCAAGTACTCTTATAGGGCTCCGGTGCTCAGAGAAACGAAGGCAGAAGGAGGGGTAGAGCACTGGGGGGATTGGAGTTCCAGGAAAGTACTATAAATTCAGTTCTGACAGGCTGGGGGTATGGAGGAAGGATCATAAATTCTGATAAGTTTGGAAAGAAGCCAAAAGCCACTGAGTCTGAAGCCAAAAGATAAGGATGTCTAGGTATTTTGAGATAGGCCAGCTGGAGGTATTATGACTCTTTGGAATGTCAATGGCCATAACTCTGCAGCCCAATTATCTCAGTCCTAATGGCCAGGAAGGGGGGTTGCCACCAAGGAGAACAATGAAGGGAAACAGACAAAACAATTGAAGGAAACTGAAACAAGGAACTATGGCACAATAGTATGGAACACTAAATGTAATGTCAGATTTTTTTTCAGTGCATTGATGGGTTTTGTTGATCTTTTTCTCTTCTTTTGTTTTCTTATTAAAAAAAAACTTTTAAAGAATGACTGAAAGGAGGGGGAAATGGGAAAAATCAAGCAATGCAAAAACCAAAATGCATCAATAAAATTTGTTTATAAGAAACAAAAAGGGTGCCATTTCTTTAATAAAAACATAATTAGATTATTTTAATAAAAACATATTCAGGTAAAAGCAGTCCACAAGGTCAGTAAAGCAACAAGTGTTTGTTAAATACTTATCACATACCAAGCACTATGCCAACTTTTGAAGAAACAAAAAGAGGAAAAAACAGGGTCATAGTCCTCAAATGTTTCACACAGCTATGTACATACAGTAGAGAGAGAGAGAGAGAAGAGTGAGAATAATCTCAAAATGAAGGCATCATCTATCAGTGAAAGGAACCAAAAAAGTCTTCTTGCAGGGATGGGATTTCGGACTTAGTTATGAAAGAAGCAAGGAAGACAGGAGATGGAGGTGATGAG
Organism: Myrmecobius fasciatus; assembly: GCA_023553655.1. Taxonomy (NCBI): domain Eukaryota; kingdom Metazoa; phylum Chordata; class Mammalia; order Dasyuromorphia; family Myrmecobiidae; genus Myrmecobius; species Myrmecobius fasciatus. The sequence continues at coordinate 381,290 of JAJPUD010001796.1, read as the reverse complement.
GGTAGGAGAGATTATCAGGGAAAAGATTCAAGGTTTGGAAAATAGAATGTTGTGTGTGTAAGAAAGCACAGAAAGTCAAGCATTGGAGTCTGAGAAAGGATGGCAGAATAACTGACATAAGCACTTTCCTTAAAATGAACGTTTTGGGAGCAACTGACCAATAAGAAAAAGAGACTACAGGGAACAGAGTGAACTTCCATAATGAGAAGGATACATAAGCATAAAAGAAAAACTTTAGAGAAACAAAAGATAAATCTGGAGAGTAATGAAGATCCCCCCTATGTCTGGTTCACAGCAATATTTTCTAACTCTGGTTAGTAGTTTGTGACTATGAGGATTGACTCAAACTATCTTAATTTCACTAGTATTTTTTCCCACAACAAAGACTTTTAAAAATTGATGCAGAGTAAAATAAAGTCTGAGTTCATTATTATTAGCTGTATGACCCTGAATAAATTACTTGATCTCAGGTCCAATTTCTTCCTCTATAAAATGAGAATATTAGTAATGCCCACTTCACAGGATTGATCAATTGATTAATTGATTTAGTAGTTTAGAAATGAGTTGACATTTTTTTAAGTGAAGTTTTTATTTGGCTATAGAAGCATTAGAAAACCACTGCAGCCTCTGGAATAAAAAATGTAACCAAATCAGATCTGTGCTTTCTAATTGGCAACTCTGTTGAGGGTAGATTGCAGATCTTTGGGAGGCTATTACTTTATACAATGTTTTCTTGGTTCTACTCACTTTATTCAGTTCATATAAGTCTCTACAAGCCTTTTGGAAATCAGCCTGCTGATTATTTCTTATAGAACAATAATATTCCATTAAATTTATATATTACTTATTCAGCCTTTCCCCAACTGATGGGCATCCACTCAGTTTCTAGTTCCTTGCCACTACAAAAATGGTTGCTACAAGCATTTTTACACATGTGAGTCCTTTTCCCTTTTTTATGATCTCTTTGGGATACTCAGACCCTGTTTTGGATCAAAGGGCATGCACAGTTTGATAGCCCTTTGAACATAATTCCAAATTGCTCTCCAGAATGGTTGAATCGGTTCACAACTTCATCAACAATGTATTAGTGTCCCAGTTTTCCCACATCCCCTCCAACATTTATCATTATCTTTTCCTATCATCTTAGACAGTCTGAGAAGTATGTAGTGGTACCTCAGAGTTGTCTCAATCTGCAATTCTCTGATTAATAGTTATTTAAAACATTTTTTCATATGACTAGAAATGGTTTTAATTTCTTCATCTGAAAATTGTCTGTTCATATCATTTTACCATTTATCAATTGGAGAATGGCTTGTATTCTTATAAATTTCAGTCAATTCTCTCTGTTTTAGAAATAAGGCCTTTATCAGAACCTTTGAATATAAATTTTTTCCCCAGTTTTCTGCTTCCCTTTTAATTTTGGCTACATTTTATTTATATAAAGCCTTTTTAATTTAATATAATTAAATTATCCATTTTGCATTTCAAAGTATTCTCTAGTTCTTTGGGTATAAATTCTTTCCTTCTCCACAGATCTAAAAGGTAGACTATCTCTTTTTTTTTCCTAATTTGCTTATAATATCACCATTTAAGTCTAAATCATGAACCCATTTGAATCTTATCTTGATACAGGATACTAAGTGTTAGTCAATACCTAGTTTCTACCATAGTATTTTCCAATTTTCTCAGCAATTTTTGTCAAATAGTGAATTCTTATCCCAGGAACTGGAGTCTTTGAGTTTGTCAAACTAGGTATTTTACTATCTAGATTACTAGATACTATAGTCATTGATAGTCATATGTAGTCATGTATAGTCATACACATTGGTATTATATCTTGTGAGCCTAACCTATTCCACTGATCAAGTACTCTATTTCTTAGCTAATACCAAATGGTTTTGTTGACTGCTGCTTTATAATATGGTTTTAGGTCTGATACAGCTAGGCCATCTTCATTTGCATTTTTTTTCATTAGTTCCCTTGAAATTCTTGACCTTTTGTTCTTCCAGATAAACTTTGTTAATAATAAATAAATAAATAAACAAAAAATAATATTTATTTCTATCTCTATAATATAATTGCCTGGCATTTTGATTGGTATGGCACAAGGGTTAACATTTTGAAAGAACTAATAAGATAATATATGTGAAATGAAGCCTACATTTTTAGGCCTTCTGATCCATCTTTTACTTACAGTGATGTTCCTAAGTAGCTTCCAAAATGTCAAAATAATCTTTCTTAAGTGCAGATCTGAGTATTCAATACAATCTATCACCTCCAGGAATAAATATATAAATCTTCTATTTCCATTTAACTCCAATTGCCTCAGGAAAAAAAAAATTCTATGTCTTTCAAAACTCTCATAACCTGAGCCCCTCTCACCTTTCCAGTCTTGTTACACTTTATGTCTCTCCCTTCCCCCACATATTCCTTCAATCAGGGACATTAGCCTCCTTGTTTTTTCTAGCAGAAGATACTCTGTCTAGCCTGGGAATTCTATCCTTCTTCATGTCTACTTCTTGCTGCCTTGGAGTCTTTCAAGATCTAGCTAAAATTCTATCTTTTATAAGAAGCCTTTCCCTAGGTCCCTTAATACAGGGCCCCTCCTCTGTTGATTTTCTCATTGTTCCTGTGTATAGATCCTTTGAATATAGTTATTTCCATGTTGCCTCATTAGACCTTGAGTTCCTTAAGGGCAGGGACTATCTTTTGCCTTTCTCTGTATCTCTAGTCCTTAGCACAATATTTGGTACTGAGTAGATGATTATTGACTGTGATGTTCCCTACTTACTCAACAAAAAAGAAATCACAAAATTCTTAGAAGCGATTAGATCCTTAGAGAAAGATATGGCTTTATATATGTATGACCTTGAGAAGCTAAATTAATTTCCTTGTGTATTGCAACTGTCATGAAAATTAATATATCTATTGATTTAGGTTTTATTTACAGACTAGACTAGAGAAATTTCTTTATGATTGTTTTTCTGCTTAGAAAGGTGTAGTACACATAGATAGGAAAAAATTGTAAATCAATTCATCTTATCTCTTGAAAAGTCCTCAATTCTTACATTATCTAAAGTAAATGTCACTTTCAACAGCATTGTTGTAGCTCTACAAACAAAAGAGTGCATACAATATATGATCTAGTGACATTTAAAGGTGACAAAGAAGTAGAAAACCAAATTAAGCAAGATAGCACATCTTTGGGAAGCCTTCCAGGCTGGAGCTACTAAAGATACAGGTAAAATAAATATATAGCATTTAAGTGTCTGGATGTTTGGCAGCAAGTAAACAAATTATCTGAATGGTTGGATGAATTGTTTAATTTTTATCCAAATATATGGCATTGTCTAAACATAGTCAAAAAACATTTTGTAAAGCTGAAGACCAAACCACAGATCCAGAGTGCCTTTTTTGTTAACACAAATATACTTGGCTTCTTAGACTGGCATGAATACATCATCTTTTAATACATGCTTGCCTTTTTTTTGGTTATGTTTTTAAAATATTTGTAAATAAAATATTGGAAGCAGAGCTGTTCAGAGTTTACAGTAAAGCTTTTTATAAATGTCAAAAAAAATTTCGGGAACCACATTTCTTTTTTTTTTTTTTTTTTTTTTATTCTGGCCTATAACTTTTAAATCATTTTTTTTTTTTTTTTACTTTGGGTTTTTGTTATTTTCATATATGAAAAGATATCTGTATAAAATCATTTATCCAATATCAAAATTCTCCCACAACTTGGTACAATATGAAAGTAAAGCATGGTACTTATTTCATAGGTAGGCCTAAGAGATAAATATTATGTTATTGTATGTTTATTTATATCTTTTTTCACATTTTCATTTTTAAATTTGTCTCTTTTCTCTCCTGAATAGATCCCTTCCTACCTTTCCTTCACAAAAATCTATCTCATAACAAAAAATAAAAAGAGGGGGGAAAAAAAGCTACAGATAAAACTAAATAACATGTCAACCGAGTCTGATATTACTATGTACTGTTCATATCCATAATTTTGCATTTCTACAAAAATAATAAAAAAAGGTGCATTTTTTGTTCAAGAATTGTTCAAGAATACATTTAAAGTATTTAACGTCAAAAAAGTATACAAAGCCTACCTATATATAGCTTCTAGAATGTTTCTCTGGTGAGTTTGGACCAGGACACTTCCTTAACTGGGGAGTTACCATCCCTCAATTTCTACCAGGCTCTGCTGGATTCCAATTGGATGTATGCTAAGCCTTACAAAGGGAGGTTATTCATGTCTTCTGCTCCCTTCCAAGCTCTGTCTCAGAATCTCCTCAATTGTTAATGTTCAGAGATGTAGCTGCACATACTTCTTGGATAAGAAAGAAGTCATCAACTCCAATCTTCCAGTAAGATGGTGGACCACTGAGTCTTGTCATCTGTCCTGCCAGATCCACCACACTTTATTATCTGCTGCTACACTCTCCAGCTATCCATACATTCCTGTCTGCCACCATAGCCTACAGATCACCAATCCTTTTGGGCTGCTCTGTACCTGAATTCTCCCATATGTTACCTTGAGAGCTTTTTATGAACAAGAACTGTGTTTCTTTACCACTTTTTTATTCCCAAAGTTAATCACAGATAATACACACAAAGCACTTAACACATGATTTTTAACTCATTTATTCATTCATTCAACTATTCTAGGCATTGATTCCAAGACAAAAACAAAAGTTACTACCCTCAAGACAACTTCCATCCTTTTAGGATAAGGAGACTAAAGGCCTTGAACTTCGAAAGAATTTAAATTGTGAGTGAGACAAAAGGTGAGAAAGAATGCATTACGGTTATGGGGAGATGGCAAAAGTAATCTTGTGTGGGAAAACAATGAGCTGGCCAGCTTAGCTGGCATGCAAAAACCACAAAACATAATAATATACAATAAGCTGGAAAGAAAGAACGGGTACAGATGGTGAAAGACTTTAAAAAACAAACCAAAGAGTCTATATTTTATCCTTGAGGTAAAAGGGAACCAGTGGAGTTTGTTACGCTATGGAGGGACATGGTCAGATCTTGGTTTCAAGAATATAACTTTGGCATCTTCAATGGGAAGAAACTGAAGGTAAAAAGACCAATTATTATATAAGTATTACTGTAATAGCACAAGAAGGAAGGATAAGATTCTGAACTAGGGTGGTATGTGAGCTAGAGCATACATAAGAAAAATGATGATTACAGAGATTGGGATTCAGTGTCTGACTGGGCATGAAGGGTATATTCTTCAGTTGTTTCAGTCATGTTCAAATCTTCAGGACCCCATTTGGGGTTTTATTGGCAAAGATACTTAAGTGATTTGCCATTTGGTTCTTCAATTCATTATACAGAAAATAAACTGAGGCAAACGGTATTAAGTGACTGGCTTATCTAATGAGTATCTAAGACTAGATTAGAACTCATAAAGATGAGGCTTTCTGACTTCAGGGAGAGGATGAGAAAGAGGGAAGAGTCAGGGGCAAGTGATCCTAAGTGCCTGGAAGGATAGTAGTAGTCTCAACAAAATAGGAACATTAGAAAAAAGGGTGAGTTTTTGGGAAAAGATAAGAAATTTTGTTCTAGTTAAGTAGAACTATAAAACATGCAACTGAACATGTCCACTATTCATATAACATTTATATAACACATAGTTAGGGTTGTGATATTAAAATAAAGAGAATGAAGATGGATCCCAGTGCCTGGTATTTAATAAATGTTTGTTGATTGATTGATATATAGATCTGGGAGTTGTTTGCATAGAGATGATGGTTGAATTTCTGGGGGCTCATGAAGCCATCAAAAGAGAATATGGGAAGAAAGCCTAGTGCAGAGATCTAGGATACAACCAGGCACAGAGGGAAAAAACAAGGATGACAGTTTTGCTAGTAGCACTCAGAAGTGTATATCCTGGAAAAGGGGTAATAGAGGTGGGAATAGATAGAAAAACTCAGGAAAGAATGGTTTCATGAAAATTCAGGGAAGAGACAGTATCTTGGAGAAGGGGTCAATCAAGAAGTGTTCATACTACAGAGGAAAAAGAATAGCAATTGAGAAAACCTATTAGATTTAGCAGTTAAGAGAGCTATATCAATTAAATTATGAGTATAAAAGTAATTTTGTAAGGGATTAAGATATATATGAAGAAGGCAAATGGAGACAGGGACCATAGAACTTTTGTTTTCATAGAAGTTTGACTGTAAAAGAAGGAAAAAATGCATGGTGATAAACTTGAGGAATTTGTAGGATCAAATGAGCTTTGTTTTGTTTTTTTAATGTTGAGAACCAAACATGTTTGTAAGTAGTAGGAAAGTACTAGCAGATGAGAAGAGAGATACAAAAGGAAAGGAGAGAAGGGGGAAGAAGAGATACTAAAAGAATGTGAATAAAAATTAAAATATTAATTCTATATAATAGTTATATAAATACAGCTGTTTTATATACTATTTTACACTTTTTAAAATTGTTTCCTCACAACATTGAGAGGTAGGGTATTTGGCAAATGAAGAAATTAAGGCCAGAGAGGATTAAAGACATAGTCATGCAGCTAACTGATAGCTATCACCATGGAGAGGTATACTAGTGCTCTGATGCTTACTAGTTATGTGACCAAGTAATTTAATCTCTGAACTTCAGTTTCCTAATCTATAAAATATGACATTTCATCAAGCTATTCCAAAGGAAATATTTTATAAATCTCAAAGAAGTATGTAAATATGTTTTATTATTGTAATAATGAACAATTTAAAGCTGTTATTCTGAATTGAAACTTGAGCAAATCATTGTAAAAGTATTATTTTACTAATGCTAAAAGCAATCAAAGTTCAGATAAATGCAGTGACTAATACAGACTCCAGGATGATGATAAAACATATTCTTTCTCAAAAGATGCTATGTATGGGAGTGGGTGTATGTGTACACTATGATTTATGACTCAAATGTTTACAGTTTGTTTTTGCTTAACTTTTTCTTTGGAACAAGGAAAGACAATGGGAAACAATAAGTGATTTTTTAAAAGAGAATTGCCTTAGAAAATGGAATATGGTTACCATATATAGAATCTCATAATCTCTCTAAATTTTCCTACTTCGTTTACCTAACATTTATTAACTGTGATATCCCTTAATTATGAACATGTTTTAAGGCACTGTCCTGGGTCCTCTCTTCTCTGTACTCTCACTTGATGGCTTCGTTTTCATAAGTTTAAATTTGAATTTTTTTATGACTCTCAACTCAATAAATGCAGTATAGCCTTTCCCTAGCTCCAGTCACACATCACATCCTACTTAGAGACTTACTAGTTATATGATCTTGGGCAAATCACTTAACAAAGACTATTTACCTTAGTTTTCCTAGCTGTAAATTAAGTATAATAATAGCACATATTTCACAGAGTTGTTGTGGGAATCAAATATTTGTAAAATATCATGCCTTGCATATAGTAGTTGTGATATAAAAGTTGTCATCTTCTTCATTAACAGAAGTATTACTATAAATGAAATATGACAGGGTTTTATAAGAAAAAAGCTTAATGGAATAAATTAATATAATGAACCTGGAATCAAAACCTAGAATCAGCACAAAAACAGTGCTTATCTTCTTTTGTAAGGAAAGAAAGCCAAAGAGCATTTAAAGGTTACATTTATGAGAGTTTACTTATTTTTTTCTGAAAAGAAAGAAAAAGGTTACAAATCTTAAACATGTCATAGCAGAGTTAAATTTCAATATAACCTTATTTTTCACCACTGAGATGTCATTGCATCATAAAGAGCAACAAATGTCAGGCATAAACATGATTTAAAAAAAAATACTGCAATCCAGATGCTCAAATTTACCAAAAAAAAAACCAAAAACCAAAAACAAAACCCAAAAAAACAAAAAACAAAAAACAAGCAAACAATGATCCCTGAAATGGCATAGCTACTAAAATGTCAGTTAGCAATGGAATTGTAATAAATAACAGATGATAACTTTCAATCGAGTAAAAATACACATAAATGAAAATAGACTTTAGGGTTTCATTGTCAGAATGTTAGTTTCAACCTAATGCATATTCAAGACTTGGAAAAATAAACAAAGACTTCTTAGTTTTAAGATTTAGCCCTAAGGATAAAAGTAAAGTATTTGGGGAGTTGGGAGAGGAAAGGGAGAAGAAAGGCAAGTGTATCAAAGTAGACACAGTAATTTCAAAAACTAGTTTCTATGCCAACCCAGGATTAAAATGTTAGTCTAGAGAGACTCCAGTGTTTTCTGTTTTATGTCATATTTCAAAATTACCAAATGGAAAAAATTAGATGAAAATTAGTGAAATTATCTGTTTAAAGTGGGGTGGCTTTTAATTAAAATATTAAAGGCCTGAAATAAAGAATGCTAACACATTGTCAAAAACTAGAATCTTTAATGAAGGCAAAGGGATTGCAATCTGGGACCACTCTGAAACATCACAGTACTAGAGTTACTAGAGTGTCCAAAACAGGGAGAGAGAAACAGGTTTAAATATATTTCAAATGGGTGGGAGTCTTAAGGGAAATACAGTAAGTAAACTGATGTGCAAGATGTTTTTCATAATCCTGAAGTCTGTAGATTAAGTTGAGGGAATCTGAGAAGAGGTAACACTTGGTCAGATGAAAGGCTCCTTTTTTTTTTTTTAAACTGCATTAGTTCTTTCAACTGGTTTCATCTGCTGGCAGGCAATTCTTAGCCCTGGGATCAAGTAAGGTCAGTTCATAATCAGCTGCATCTAATACTTAGTTGTTCCTTAAAAAAATTTAAAAAAAAAAAAAAAAAAAAAATTACAATATAACCTGTTTTTTTTCTATGGCAATACATTCCTTTTAAACAAGAAAAAAAAAGTTATGTAACATTTCTTGTATGTAATGTTATTTTTATTGAGTAACTATGAGACTATATGTTCATTTTTCTTTGAACAAATAACACAACAGGATGTCATTTTGTTATACTTGTGACCTTGTGGTTTCTTTAACTAGCATTTAGGCTTCTTGAAAATTGCATTATCAATGCCAAATACTTGTCATAATTTTTGAAAATTGAGCAATCCAAGATCATAAACATTTACCAGTGTCTATGAAACAAAGTATACTTCTAGTAACCTAATTTGGAGCCACTAACAAAGAAGTAGAAGTTTGAGAAGGGGAGATAGAATCCTTTTCCTTGTAAGTAAGGGAAGAATAATAAAAATAAATAAAATGTTAATCTTTAAAATTTTTTTTCTAGTTTCAGTCTTACATAAAGAGATAAAAACAATGACGGAAACAGTAGTTTATCAAGTACTTACTCTGTGTCAAATTATGCTAAACCCTGGGAAAACAAATGTCAAAGTCATCACATTCCCTGATCTTAAAAAGCTTTTATTCCAATAATGGGAACAATCACAAAGCGGTATTTTAGTTTGGACAACCTTGACTTCTTCAATGTCTTCACAGCAACTGCTTCAGCCAATTTCACGACTTTTAGGAACAAATTGTTTACATTCACTGGGGGAAGTTTTCATATGCTTGGGGTATTCAACCTGTTTCCTAACTCCTAAACACTGTTGAGTTTTTTTTTTTTTTTTAATGCTATTTTATTTTATTTTTTTTGCTGAGGCAATTGGGGTTAAGTGACTTGCCCAGGGTCACACAGCTAGGGAATGTTAAGTGTCTGAGATCAAATTTGAACTCAGGTCTTCCTGACTTCAGGGCTGGTGCTCTTATGCACTGTACCACCTAGCTGCCCCCCACTGTTGAGTTTTTAAGACTTTTTAAGTGTCCTTCTCAAGGTCTTTTTTGGGATTATGAGATATGGAAAACACTGGGAAAGGAATACCCAGCATGGTGTGCCCACATCAAAGAAAGCACTGTGCTCTATAAGCAAAGCAGAATTGCAGTAACTCAAAAGAAATATGAGAAGTGCGAATTTAGAGACATCTCCATTATAAATGTTCATATGAGATGGTGCAGTGGATAGAGCACCAGCCCTGAAGTCAGGATGATCTGAGTTCAGAATTGGTCTCAGACACTTAACACTTCCTAGCTGTGTGATCCTGGGCAAGTCACTTAACCCCAGTTGCCTCAGCACAAAAATAAAAAATAAAATAAATGTTCATATGGACTAATGTATGCTTCAACCTGTGCTTGTCTTCCAAGTTCATATTGGTCTTATCTGTACTTTGACCCCAACATAGTGATGTTATTTGATCCTCTTCAAGAACAAAAGATACTAATTTATTTTGAAAAGAAACTAGAATGATGAATAGAGCCACAGAAAATAGATTAACATAATCTTTTTAGGACCAAAGGCAGAGCTGATTTGATTAAGTTTCTAGCACCAGAAGGGCAGGAGGAATGAAAGCTGATAGGTGGGAAGATTTTTTTTTTTCTTGAAGCCAAGACTTTACATATCTTTTACCCTGTAAGCTTCACATTTTTTGAGCCAGCCTAGATCGTGACTAAGTGTGGAAGCTCAAAGAATACCCGATCCTTCATTAAGAGCTCGTGGAGCAATTAGGTAAGTCATTGCCTATGGCCGTAGAACCAAAAAGCACCCTGTAAGTTCTCATGAGAACCTGAACTTAGCCACCTCACACACTAGATCAAAGTGACAAACATGACCATAGACTATTTCTGTTCTGCTTACTTGGGCATCACATGTGTGAGGTGGTTCTACAGATAAGATCAGTTATTGTTCTCCTAAAATGCTGACCCTGGAAGATCCCCTTAAGCCCATTCCCACAATTGTATGTACCCTGTTATTGCTTTAGGCTGTGAAAAACATGTTTCTTGTATAACAGCTGCCTGATGATAAATAAGGAAATTAGCTATCTTTATTCTTTTTGCTTGCTCGTTACAATCCTGTATAAACTTTATGCCTCAGTTCCTCTGGACTGAGTACTTTGGACGCTAGTCCCATTTTGTCAGTTAGCTTGTTAAATTCTCCATTTTAAAATTAAATCAGTCTCTACTTGCCTCCGTTTCCCTGGTATTACATGGCATGTTGCCAGGACTAAATTACACTATAAAATTTGAGAGTTGGAAAGAGCAGCAAGTGGGATGGCAACAGATAGAGCCTGGAGTTAGGAAGGATCCAGCTTTGTTACCCCAACAAGTCATTTAATTCCTCTTAGCCTCCTTTTCCTCATTTATAAAATGGAGGTAATAGCACATATCACAAAGGGTTTTTTGTGAGATTCAATTGAGATAACAGGTAAAGAACTCTGCAAAACTCAAGATGTATTGCAAATTTGTTGTTTTGAAGTCCTCTTAGTTGTGAATTCATCTTGTTCCATATTTTGGTTGTGTTTTGGTAAGAGTGAGTTTGCTTTCTGAGAACAGCCTAAAAAGGTGACTATTTGTTTTGAACTCTGGCCATGGCAACTCATGAATCAAAAAAAAAAAAAAAACCAAAACCCTATGTAATATACTTCTATATATTTAATTTGCAATGATAGTTGTAGCATAATGGAAAAGAGCATAGATGGTGATAAGGCATAGTTTGTATGTTATCCATCAACTTTAATTTAGCTAAATGTGAGAACTTATTGAGTTTTTCAGTCATATCCAACTCTTCTTAACCTTATTTGGGGTTTTCTTGGCAAAGGTGCTAAAATGATTTGCCATTTCTATCTTCAGGTCATTTAAGATGAGGAAACTTGACCAGGGTCACACAGATAGTGTCTGAGGCCAGATTTGAACTGTGCTGCCTAACTGTTCTAAACCAATATAAATGTTAGCATTCAAAAAAAAAAAAAAAAAAAAAAGGCCCTAAAATTGGCAATTTAGAAGTTGTTGGTCACTTGCAAATAGAGAGGAATTGATGTGAGCTATATTTTAGACAAAGAATCAGTAAAACTGAATGAGGAGTGAGAGAAAAAAGTTGAATCAGATTTCAAAGCTTATTTGACTGAAAGAATGTACCAGACTTAAATTTGTCCTGCATATATCTTGGTTTTTTTGTGTTTTTGTGTTTTGTGTTTTTTGTTTTTTAATAGTTGTTTGTATGTTGTCTTATTAGACTGAATTCTTTGCCTTTCCTTAGCATAGTGCCTGGCAAAAAGAAAGCACTTAATAAATGCTTGTTTACAGACTCAAACATGAATTACAAGTTCCCTTATCTACATTTCTCAATAGAGCAGCCGCATGGCATATTGGTTGCTCTTCTATTTTATCTTCTATTTAGCAACTAAATTGATTTTCCTAAGTGCAATTCTATCTCACAGAACCCCTCCAATAAACTCCAATGGCTCCACCTGACCTCCTTCCTGGGCTTCCTTTCCCGTTCCAACTAAAATCCCGTGAAGCCTAACAACCTTAATTCAAGTGCCTTCCTTCTGTTATTTTCTATTTCTCTGGTACATAGGTTGTTTTGTAAATATTTGTTTTGCTATTACCCCTCAGATTTGTAAACTCCTTGTGGGCAAGGACGGTCTTTAATCTTTTTTTTTTTTTTTTTTAAACCATCAGTGTTTACGTCAGTGCCTAACATATTAAAAGGTGCTTAATAAACACTGATTGATAAAGGAAACAAGGCAAATTTCATTTATCTCCCCCTGGGTGACACATCTTTGACCCTGAGAAATATCCTAATTTACCAATGTCATATCAAGCAAAACTCTACAAGACAAGTTGCCCAACAGTAAGCTGAGAAAATGTCTTTCAAATACAATTCCCTCTACTTGTCAAAGGTCAATTAAAGAACTGGGTCTATATCCCAAAAATCATAAAAAGGGGGAAAGCACTCACATGTGCAAAAATGTTTGTAGCAGCCCTTTTTGTAATGGCAAGAAACTGGAAATTGAGTGATGCCCATCAGTTAAGGAATAGTTGAATAATGTTATATGAATGTATTGGAAAATTAACATTCTATAAGAAATGATGAGCAGGCTGATTTCAGAAAAACCTGGAAAGACTTACATGAACTGATGCTAAGCAAAGTGAGTAGAAACAAGAGAATATTATACACTGCCACAAGAAAGTTGCATGATAATCAACTATGATGGACTTGGCTCTTTTCAACATGAAAACTATTTTTGCATGTATTTAGAAAAATAAAAAGCCATGCTGCTGCTCTATTGAGATAAAGAAACTTGTGGGAAAAAAGTTTCTCACTTGAGCTATTGATTTAGTGAGTACTTTTCATCAAGTCTCTCCACAAAGTTGTTAAAATTGATTAATATCATTCTCCCTGTTTAAGAAGCTACAAGGGTCCTTACTGCTTCCAGAATAAAGTATAAACTATATTGTTTAACATGTAATGTCCTTTATAACTCGGCTCCAATTTATCTTTGGTTAATTCTACTCTCCTGAAACTTTACATTCTAGCACCACTCTCCTTTTCAGCTTTTTGTTAACTATCTTTTTGCCCATTTAGATTGCAAACTCCTTGGAGTTTACAGCCAAGATTTCAAAGCAGATCCTCAATATCACATTCGGTATTCTCAGTAAGATATGTTGTAGTTGTTTTATTTATAAAAGAAGCCTCATAACTAGGATTTTATTTCAAAATCCAACTTAGTGCTACTCTATAAAATCCATTTGATTAGTGATCTGCATAAATCTCATCATTAATAATAGAAGACATATACTGATGGTACATTATGTTATTAGGACCATTAAAAATTATATTATCATACATTAATATGATTAATTTGGTGTTCCTTTCATTAGTGTATTCTTTCCCCGGTTATTTTCAATAATACCATTCAACACAGCCTCTTTTATTATTTCTTATATAATGGTTAATACCTAACATTTATATAATTCTTTGAGGCTTGCAAAGCACTTTCCATTTTATCTCATTTGATCCCATGAGGTAGGTTCTAAAATTGACCACATTTTGCAGATGAGGAAACTGAAACAAAGAGGCTACATGATTTAACTGAGCCACACAAAACACTTATCTGTCGGGATTCAAACTCCTCCCAATCCCATGCTCTTTCCATAGCCTTTTTTCTAAGTTAATCAAAAATAGAAAATATATGTGAGAAATGGAAGGGCATTTATTTGGTTTCAAATGTTATGTTCACAGTTATGAAAATTAAATTGGAGGAAAGAAACTTAAAATTAGGAAATTGAAACCCATAAGGACATCAAAGAATAATCAAGGGTGGAGGTATTTCTCCCAAAAGAATGAAAGAATGTAAGCTCCTTAGGGGCAGGGACTGGGTTTTGTAATCAGGGGCAGTAACCTGAGATTTGAAAAGAATCTTTTTTTCTTTGCTTCCAGAAGGGCCGCCCCTTGGGGGTAGGGACTGGATTGAGTAAGAAACATCCTACCCTGTAAAGCATTAGTCTCAGGCTTTCTTTCTCACTTCATTTTTTAGAAACTGATTTTTAGAAACCTCAGTCAATGAGGAAAGGAGCCAAAGGGTGGGCAGGGGAGCTCACATTAGGAAATAAAAAGGGACTATTCCTTACTTGTGGGTGTGTCTCTCACATCAAGGTAAACGTGTCTTGAGTGTGCACCCTTTCTCTTAGGAAAAAAAGGAATTCCTTTTTACCTTTCCTGACAGTGACCCTTACCACACAAAAAGAAAAAAAAAAATAGGGTCTATTGGGCACTAGCTGAGCTATTCCAACAGTTGTTGTTGTTTTTTTTTTTTTTGTTTGTTTGTTTTGCTTTGTTATTAACAATTCTAACTTTTAGAATTAAATATACAGAGCATTAATTGGACATTCAGATTTCTTAGAGCTTATACTTATACTTAAATTGAATAAGCATTTAGTGATTAATGCATCTAGTGATGTTTTCATTTTCTTTACTTTGAATTCTTATGTAAAGGTGATGATATAGTATTTGTATAGTCTCAGAAGAAATTTTTAGTCCAGGAGATAAATTTCAACAAATAAGCATTTATCAAGCAGCTATTATGTGACAGTACTATGCTTAAGAATTTAAAAATACTCACTTAATCTTCCCAGTAACCCTAGATAGTAGGTGATATGGTCAGGAATAAGCCCAACCAAGATATTATCAAGCATTACCATTTCCCACTATCCCGTTGATATAGAGTGATTGTGAGGATGAAATTTTTTTTATCACCTTCCATTGTCTACCCCCCAACCTCTGAACATCTTTAAACAACTTTTGAAAGTCTTGGGCACTAGCATGTTTTTAGACAGGTCTGGGACTTCTCTGCCTGATGTATTCCATCTGACTTTTTGATTCCTCCCTCTGAGTTCCCATCTTTACTTCCCTGGTTTTCCTGAGAAATCCCCAAAGCTGTCTTTTCCCAGTAAAAGATTTGCTCATGATGAAGATCTTTGCTAAATCCTTTGCAGGACTAAGCTCGCTATGAGGCTTTCTCTTCCCCTAACAATATCTTCCCTTCATGGCATCTTTCTCCTTACTCTAGCTAACTCTGTTTAGTCTTCGAAACTTCTCTATGGATCTAACCTGCCAGTCCATGGCATATTCCTTGAAAGGATTCTTCCAGACACTTTTCCCATGTAACCCTATTGCTCTTCCAAATCTATTTTATATTTTGACGCTCCTAGTGTCTACTTTTTACCTCTTATTTTGTCTGTAACCTCTTCTAAATAAGCTTAACTTTGGGCAGAGGGAATGGCCATTGTGAATTTGTCACATGTTTATTTCAAACTAGGAACTGCTACCCTGATTTTATCAATAGATACTGTTATTGTTCACCTTTTACAGTTGAGGAATCTGAGGCAACAGGGTTAAATGACTTGGCCAGGGTCAGACAGCTAGTAAATATCTGAAGCTAAATTTGAGCTGGGGTTTTCTGACTCTGGGACTACCACTCTATCCTGGAATGCTCTCCCTCCTCATCCCCATCCTACAGACTTCCCTGGCTTCCTTTAAGTCCAAATTAAAATTTGAAGCCTTTCTTAAGGCCTCTTAATTCTCTGCCCTCTGTTTAATTGTTTCTTATTTATCTTGTATATAGCTTGTTTTGTATATATTTGTTTGCATTTGTCTCTCCTATCAGATTGCAAATTCTTTAGGCTAGGACAGCTTTTTGCCTCTTTTTTAAAGAATAGTTTTACCCCCTGTGTTTAACATAGTACTTGATACACTGACTGATTATCCACTGTGCCACCTAGCAGTAACATTAAGGCCCCTAGGTAGCACAGAGGAGAGAACACTAGATCTAGAGTTAAAGGTCTGAGTTTAAATCCAACTTCAGATACTAGCTATATGACACTGGACAAATCATTTAACCTGTGCCTCAGTTGCCTCATCTGTAAAATGGAAATAATTGTACCTACAACCCAGGTAGAGTGAATGAGATAAAAATTGTAAAGAATTATATAAATATTAGTTATTATTACAGTAGATAGAATTCTGGGCCTGGAGTCAGGAAGACAGTTCAAATCTATCCTCTTACATTTATTAGCTATGTGATCTGGGCAAATCACTTAATCGTGGAACTGCCTCAGTTTCCTCAAGTGTAAAATGAGAATAATAACAGCACCTACCTTCTGGGGTTGTTTTCAGCATCAAATAAAATATTTATAAAATCTTAGAACAGTGTTTTGCATGTAATAGGTTCTTATAGTATTTGGCTTAGTAGTAGTAGTAGTAGTAGTAGTAGTAGTAGTAGTAGTAGTAGTAGTAGTAGTAGTAGTAATAGTCCTGGTGACAGTAATAGATAGTAGCAGCAGCAATAGTCCCCTGGCCTTGGGAGTGGCAACAATCCTGAGGTCCCCTGGCTTTAGGAATGCTATATAGTTCCATAGTTATATATATATTTCTTCTCCTAGCTTTTAGAGAAGATAACAGCAATAATCCTGAGATCCCCTGGCTTTAGGAATACTATAGTCCTACAAACATTGCTGTTAGATAAACAATCTGTTGGTCTGTGATAACAAAGTTCCTGAGACAATAATGAATTGATCATCCCTCAAACCTACCTATTAGCTAAATTAGTAAGTCAGTAACATGAAGCTCCTGATCTTTTTCCTATAAATTTATCTCCTTGTTTCTGATTCTTTGCTAAATTCTTTCGGAACTTAGTCTGCTGTAAGCAGCATAATAAATATTTGCCCCTTAACTTGTAAACAGTGTTTGCAAGTTCTTTCTCCATACCCATGACACTGACTTGGATCCTAACATTGTTGGGGTTTCTTTTGCTTTAATAGTAGTAATATGTAGTAATAGTAATATGTGGTGGTGCAGTAGATGACTACTAAGAAATTAAGTGGGGAAGCAGTCTACATTTTCCATGAAAGCAATGTTTTCCAGTCACCTACACTGATAAATTCATCTATCCTTAAAAGTTCAAACACTTCAGTGAATTATTGAAGTTATATATATATAAACAAAGCAAGTTTCATTAGTTCCAGTTTCCACTTTAATGAGTTATTTTGGGGTTTGTCCTCAAGGAAAACCCAACTTTAACCACATTATTTTCCTGAACACAACTCTCCTTTTTGAATACTATGAAATTACGGGTTTGAACCTATGCTTGACTTACAGAAAAGTATTTGAGTCATCCTACCTAAAAAACTTTTCCAAACTGTCAAGGAAAATACTATAATTGTATGAGATCAAAACTTCCCAATCTGTGGAATTAACTGAATGAAGACAGTCGCATAGGAATATAGCCTTAAAGTATACTTGTTACTTGAGACTTTATAATAACAAATAGAGTTACAGCTAGAAAAAATTGCAGATGTTTGTCTTCTCCTGTTTCCCACCACCTCTTAATTAGCTTTTGAGTACTTCTCTTAAAGATGATGGCTTTGAAGTCTCTTCTCTTATCTGAGGATATCTGCTTGTATAGCAGTTCTCTAGGGAAATTTAAATTAAGAGTTTATTATTATTGACTTGTATTTTTTTGTTTCTGGGATGGAGTTCTGGGTTTAGGGTGTAAGCCTGGACTTCCCTGAACAATGGGAGAAAAGGTCAAGGTGGTGGTGGTGAGGTCTTCTGTTGTATTCAATCTGGTGTTTTGCAATTTATGCTTTGAACTCCATTTATTGACAAATCTTGTCAGATGGGAGATAACCTTTCTCTCGAGATGGTAATAAATCCCTTTTTGCTTTTTTCTTACTCTGAAAGTCTCTGATTTTGTGATCGATATTGTCCCACACTCCAACATTTTTTTTAATCTATCTTTTTGTACAAGTTGACCCTAGAAAATACACTTGGTAGATGGATTGCAAGCTATAAACTTTAAAATCTGGTTTAATCTCGGCAGTAATTTAATTTCCCTTGCTTTTACCACATATATAAAAGAATTAACTTGCTGAAATGTCCCTGCAAAGAAAATGCCAAGTATAATTATCCTGTTCTTCACTGGAGTAGAGACCTGGTTCACTGATAGAGGGATACTATTGGAATCAGAAAGCTGTGGGTTTTAATCCTGATTGTGACAAAATATAGTGTGTGACTAAAGCAAACAATAAGCTTTCATACACAGAGTGTAAAATTCATTGTGACAGGAATGATTTTTTTTTGTTTGTTTTTGTTTGGTTTGGTTTTGAGGCTATTGTCTTTTTAACTTCAAAGCCTAATAGGCTTTGTTTGTATGTGTGTATTCTGTATTTAGCAAACCTGGTCCTAGTATTCATTGAGTTACTCTTGGGAAAAGAAAGAAAATATTTTGTGAACATTTGAGTCCTAGAAGATCAAGCACATTATTTTCCTGAACCAGAAATGTTTTCAGCCTTTAATTAACTTCTTAGTAGTGAACCCAGAAAATATTTTATTTGATGCCAAAATACAATGGATAGAACAGGGCTTTCTGGTTGCTTACTTTATTTGGGGGGAGCGCCCTCTGGCGAAAATATAGTAATGTGTTCATTTCTATGTATTTTGGTGAGACTACAAAGGCTTTCTCAGAGACATCATAAAATTTAGAATTGGAAAGTAATTTTAGAAGATATCTAACCCAGAATTAAGACTAGAATACACAAGATTTTGAACAATGGAAAATCCAATAAGACTGGAATGTCCAGGACATAGCTTAAAAGCATCAAAATTTAGAAGAGGTGATAACTGCACTGCACTATCTTTTTTCACAAGTATCATCTATGTCAAATTGTCTTGGGAAGCGAGAGAGGGGAAAAAAATTTGGAACAGGAAATCTTACAAAAATGAATGTTGAAAACTATCTTTACATGTATTTGGAAAAATAAAATATTGAGGAAAAAAATCACTTTCAGTCTTTCAACTATAAACAAATTATGGAGCTTAACACTTAGTTAACAAAAATACTTAGGTAAAATAGGAAACTTAGGGAGTTGGGGGGAGTGGGGCTTTCTTCACTGGCCTATTCCAGTTCTGCTATGGGTAGCCTCCAATTCCCTCTTCCCTAACAGTAGCTTTATTATTATCATTCCTTCCATTCCTTACCCTCCTTTGAACTGAAGGAGTATTTCATGTCTCTTTGCTAAAACAGAAACTCAGTAGTTATAGACTAGTCCTATCCTGCACTGACCATTTCTGAAGTAGGAAATCATTCTGGCAGCAGAAGGTAGAAATTTCCATGGGCTGGCTCAAATGTGAGGGATGTCCTAACATCTTGGGGCAGAAGCTGCAGGAATTGAAGTCACCTTGGTCAAGGGAAGATCTTGCTCCTCTTGTCACATATGGCAGGAGATAGATCAGCAGGGTTTGGAGCTGATAGAAGTCACATCACCAACTCGTTACCCCCTACCTCAGGTATTACTCACAACAGGAGATGGGAAGTCCTGGCCTGACTTAGAAGATGAAGGAAAGTGAGAAGTGGAGGATGACTGGCAGGTTGCAATTCTGGATGTCTTGGAAGATTGATGGCATCTTTAGAAATAGGCACATTTGGAAGAAGGCTGGGTTTGGGAGTGGGAAAAGAAAATCTGTTATCCTAACTAATAAAGCTGTTGTGAAGAAAAACCTTCTAAAACCTTATATATTATTATATGCATTTTCAAAATACATAATTTTATTTATTCATTTAATAATCATTAAACCTTAGTTTAATATATATATAGTAACATGAAAATGAACCTTGCTGTATTCTGGCTATTTTTGTGCCAGGGAGAAAGTTGAAAATACAAGATCTTGGTCAAATTAGTTATTTAATATCAAAAAGCCAAATTAAAGTAGTGACTGAGTTAAAAATTGGTTGTCTTATCAGATATCTGTGTGCATGTTTCTATTAAACACATTCAGGAAAATTAGTTTATTAAGATAATATTTCCATATTATGGAGAAAAAAAAAATTCTTAACTTTTTTCCTTTTCCTATTAGTAATTCACATTAAAAAAGGACTGATTAGGGAAATGCAAGTTAAAACAACTCTGAGGTAATACCTCACATCCATCAGACTGACTAATAGGACAAAAAATGTTGGAGAAGATGTGAGAAAATTCGAACACTAATGCATTGTTGATGAAGTTGTCAACTGTTCCAACCATTCTGGAGAACAATTTGGAACTGTACCCAAAGGGCAATTAAACTGTGCATACCCTTTGACCCAGCAATACTGCTGCTAGGTCTATATCCCAAAGAAATCATAAAAAATGGAAAAGTACCCACATGTCCAAAAATGTTTATAGAAGTTCTTTTTGTAGTGGCAAAGAATTAAAAATTGAAGGGATGCCCATCAATTGGAGAATGATTGAATAAAATGTGATACAGCATATGAATGTAATGGAATACTATTTATTGTTCTATAATGATGAGCATGTGAATTTCAAAAAAACCCTGGATTTACATGAACTGATGCTGAGTAAAGTGAGCAAAACCAAGAGAACAATATGCCCAGTAATAGCAACTTAGTGCTAAGATCAATTTTGATAGACTTAGTTCTTCACAGAAATAAAATAATCTAAGATAATTCTAAGACTCATGATGGAAAATGCTATCTACCTCCATAAAAAGAATATGGAGTCCAAATGCATATTGAAGCATTCTATTTTCACTTTTTTGGTTTGTTTTTCTTTTTCATGCTTTTTCCTTTTATACTGATTCTCCTTTCACAACGTGAAATATGTTTAAATATAGTTGTACATTTATTACCTATATCAGATTGCTTGCCGTCTTGGGGAGAAGGGAGGGAGAAATAAAATTGGAACTAAAAATCTTATTTAAAGTGAATGTTAAATACTATCTTTATGTGACCCTGGGCAAGTCACTTAACCCCAATTGCCTCAGCAAAAAGCAAAAACAACAATAACAAAATACTATTAAGTGGGAAAAATTAAAAATGAAAAGTAAAATTGTTTTTCTCAGGGATATATAAAAATGTATGAGATAACATTCATAAGATCTGATTACTTCATGCAAATGATTCTGAGTAATTATACTATTTTAAATATGTTCATAATTCTTATGATAATGGTAACAAATTGACAAATATGTGACATTTAATATCTATTAGCTTAATTGACTAAAAGATTTGTGCTAAAATATGCCTGAGTAATATGAAGATATTTGTAGAAAATTTTTGCTAATGAAAGAAAATGCATACATTAGAATACAACTTAATACAAATGTGTATAGGCTTGAATAAAATACGAGGTATGAAAATCTGTCATTTTCATTATTAAACAAAGTGACATAACTTACAGTGGATATAAATATAATTCAATACCCATGCAAAATAGAAACATTCTAGGTGTAATAATATAATTAAATGTATTTATTCAGTGTATTTAAATTTCAAAAATAAATGTACTTATTCAAAATATGCATTGAACTCTACTGTGTGTAAGAGTTAGTTTGTAATAGTGATTTATGTATTTTTTCCATCAAATCTGAACTGCATAAGGGTACCTTTCCTTTCCTGCATATTTTTCTCTGTCTCTGTCTCTCTCTCTCATGTACACACATGCACACATACCATTCAAATCTAAAAGTATTTGTAAATTAGCTATGTTCCAGGCACTGTACCAGACATTGAGAGTACAAGAAAACAACAAAATAGTCCTTTCCCTCAAGGAGCTAATATTGCACAAGGAAAAATGAAAGGTATGCATATAAGCATATGAAAATAGGTGTATCAAATACATATGAAACAAATTTAAGCTAATTGGGGAGAGAGGTACAACCAACTGCATGGTAAATAGGGGTTGGTAGCAATTAAAGGAAAGTTCAGCTGTGGAAATGGTCATACAGGGAGAGTTTAGTCCATCTCTAGAATTTAGTCCATATTCCTATGTAAATTGTGGGAAGGTGAACCCTAGAAAGTTGCCCCAAAGAAAAAGGATTCTGGCTATCAGAGTCCTGGAGGTGGTTGTTTCAAAAGGCAAGATTTAGACTTGGTTGTTGTTAAAGGAATGGATTCCCATTGGGGAAGCATGGTTTCTATCTCCATTTTAATACCCTTCTTAAAACAAATCCTTGTTTTAACTCATGAAAATTCCATTCTCATGCAAAGTGACACATGAGGACCAAAACAGAAATTTCAAGTTCAATATTTTAATTGAAAATTAAATCAATTAAAATGAGAACACCTATAAAATTGCTTGTAAGTCTTGGGATCCCACTAATGTCAGTGGTTAAAATAATTTTACTGAAATGGTACTATAAATTGACCATAATTTTGACTTAAAATTAAAAAAAAATATTGATGCTGCCAAAAGTGAATCTTGTTTCAGAGAAAAATATGCAAGCAAAGCAAACCGACAGATTTTTTTTCTAGCAGCATATTGCAGTCTCTCATCTCTCCCATTAAAGGAAAGTGATATTTTTCCTCAACTTCCCAAGCCACATATATAGTTATATGGCTTTCAATTTTTTTGTTATTTTTATTCATATTACTCTAATCATCTATATTCCCTTATTCTTCTTTCAATCTGTATCAGTTCATACAATCTTCCCATATTCAAATTCATCATTTGATGCATCTTATGGCTCATTATATTCAAATGTCCCTATTTGTTCAGTTATTCCCTTAATCAACTAATACCTACATTTTCATCAAAAAGTGTTGCTATAAAAATGTTGGTATATATAATATCTTTTTTGTCTTTAATTAGTTTGGGATGTATTATTATATATTCCCAACAAACCTGGAAGGTAGGTGTTAATATTATTCCCATTTTTCATAAATGAGTAAACTAAAGCAAACAGTGCTAAGTGCTAAAAAACCATAGTCACATAGCTAAGAAGTGTTTGATATATTTGAAATTAGGACTTTCTATTTCCGGGTCCCACACTTCATACATTGCACCACCTCGCTTGCTTAGTTGATCTGGAAAAATAAAAACAAAATTATTTTATCTTTGCTGCCTTTCTTTCCAGTGAACATTTACTTATCCATATAGGGTGGTCCTTGGAGAGTGGACATAACATCTAATGAAAGATCTAAGCACTGAGTCTTTGCAATCTGGTGAAACTCCCTAGGGCTAGTACTTTTTTGAAAACCTATAGGCATATCATTACAATAATGTTTTAGAGGAAGACTTATTGGAGTTTCATTAGTACTACTCCTTCCACAAAAACTGAAGGTATATATGGAGAAAGAGAGGGGAAAAGAGAAAGAAAGATAAAGAGGGAAGGAGAGAGGGAGAGAGATTATGCAATCATACATGCCTTTATAATGTCAATCTGTGGAAAAAATTTCTCTATTTTAGATCCTGTATTGGAAGGGTTTTTATTCCCCACATCTATTTAAATATAGTTATGGTTGTATCATTAAATGTCACTACTCCAAAATAATATATTAATAATTTCCATGCCAAGGAGAAACATCAGAATATAATTAAGATTAAAAAACATATCATTTCCTGGCATGCCTATTACATAGGCAAAAAAAACAAACAAACAAACAAACCAAAACCTTAAAAGTTTGAGAATCTATTTTTTTTGCTCAAAGAATTATTTTCCAGCTAATTAATTCTATTATTCTTCCTAATAGGCTCTTTTTTGTTGTTGTTGTTTCTTTAATAAGCAAAGCACTCTAGTTCTCTTGTGGCCCCAAATAAAGGATATCTATTTTTTTCTAAACAAGTGCTTTCATACATGTTGATTATCCTTCACCTGTTGGAAGCTTTTCTGAATGGAGAATATAAAGAACATTGTGCAGAGCATAATGGGATTTACTACAGCCAAAGCCTAGAAGCCCTTTTATAGTGAGCTTTCCCACTGGGCTGAAAAAATATTCAATGTAAATAGGCATGATGAAGAATATTCAGCAATAAGAGCACAATAAAATCTCAGTTTTAAAATGAACTGCATAGTTTGTTTCTCTTTTTTTTCTCTTATTTGTTTTTTTTTGCTATATTTTGGACTAATTTTTAGAGAATACAACCCAAAAGACTAATGATAAAGTTTTTAGGTATTAGTGTAGATTAGTGAACTTTTTAAAAAAAATTTTTTTATTAAAGCTTTTTATTTGCAAAACATGCATGGGTAATTTTTCATCATTGACCCTTACAAAGATTTCTGTTACAAATTTTTCCCTCCTACTCCCCACACCTCCCCTAGATGGCAGGAAGTCCACTACATGTTAATTATGTTAAAATACTTGACAAATTGAATATGTGTATATATATTTATACAGTTATACAAGAAAAATTGGATCTACAAGAAAAAAAATCTGAGAAGGGAAACATGATACAAGCAAACATCAATAGAGAGCATGAAAATGTTATGTTGTGGTCCACACTCAGATCCCACAGGCCTCTCTCTGGATGTATATGGTTTTCTTTTCATCACTGAACAATTGGAACTTGTTTGAATCATCTCATTGTTGAAGAGAGCCATGTCCATCAGAATTGATCATCGTATAGTCTTGTTGTTGCCATGTATAATGATCTTCTGGTTCTGCTGATTTCACTCAGCATCAGTCCATGCAAGTCTCTCCAGGTCTCTCTGAAATCGTCCTGCTGGTCGTTTCTTACAGAGCAATAATATTCCATAACATTTATATACCATAATTTATTCAGCCACTCTCCAATTGATGGGCATCCCTTCAGTTTCCAGTTTCTAGCCACTACAAAAAGGGCTGTCACAAACATTCTTGCACATGAGGGTCCCTTTCCCTCCTCTAAGATCTCTTTGGGATATAGGCCCAATAGAAACACTGCTGGGTCAAAGGGTATGCACAGTTTGATATTTTTGAGCATAGCTCCAAATTGCTCTCCAGAATGGTTGGATCCATTTATTAGGGAACTTTCAGTTCTATAATTTTGACTTTCAACAAGGATTTTTTTGAGCTCTTATGTTTCAGGAACTGTGCTAAGCACTGAGGATAGAAAGAAAAGCTAAAGACAGCCTTTCCTCTCAAGGAACTAACATTTTAATCTACAAATAACATTACATTACATATGAGATATGAATATATTGGTTCATAAACATGAACAACCTGTACCAGTAGATTCACAATGGCATCCTTTTTGTATACAGAAATGATTGTTAATTTTTGCCAAATTTGTAATTTCCTGGGTACTGTGTTGTTCCCAGTGACCCGACCCGCGGGTCTCGAGCTAGGGGTGCCTGAGATCTCGCATCGGCCTGTGAGCCAAAGAGGCTGGGGAGGCTTTTTAACCTGGGGATGGGCTGTGAAAGGAAAGAATGGAGACCATTCTGTATAAGGGCAGAATAGCTCGTTTATTGAGGCTCAGTACAGGGTTTTTATACATGGTGCATCAAAGTAAACTTTCATATAACAAAGGATGTAACATCCGTTGACCATTTGTCAGGAAATTGAATAAGGGGAGGGATATGGTGTATGCGTGATTTTCTGAAGCAGGATGCCTACTTGAAACTTTCTTGAGATAATTGATCGTATCTGGCTTCCTGGTATGCACTTTTTGGGGGCAGGGGTTTGGTGATGTTTCTTAGACCTCTTGCTGGTATGCACTTCCTTTTGGGGGGTAGGGGTTTGGTAGTCCTCTTTGTCTCCAACAGTCTCTTCGTCTCCAACATCCCAGTAATTTCATCTTATTGGGAAAAAACGCTTCATAGACCAATTTTACCTAACCCAAACAGAAAAAGTAAAGCCTAGAATAGTTCCAGTATGGTAATAAGAATTCACCCTATACAATCTAATTTTAAAATTCCTAAATCTTTTATACATGAAACTTCTAAGTGCTGTTTTTATAAATGTCAGCTATATTGTTAGTAGAAATATTTCTAGCTCATTTGGATATTTTCCCTCATTCTTCAAAACGTTTAAATATATAATGTATTCTTTTAATTTTATCCTCTTTTTTTTTTTACTCTGTTCCTCTTCAAAAGTCTATTTTGTTTTTGATCACTGCCTTCCTTAAATGCTCTCCATTTGATCTCCATCTCACCCCCTTTTCTTCTCCTTTCCCCTTCCTGTTGGATAAGATAGATTTCTTATACCCAATTAAGTACATATAAAAATTCTTTCCTCTTTGAACCAATTCAGATGAGAGAGAGCATTGCCTAATTCCATCTAGCATTTATCCCTTCAGTGTAAAAGCTTTTCCTTGTACCTCTTTTAGATGAAATAATTTTCCCCACAGTTTCTCTCCCTTTTCCTAATGTACTCCTCTTTCTTTCCATTTCTTTTTTGGAATCATCTCAAGATAATTCATTCCCATCATCTAGATCTATGTAGAATCCTTCTAAATGACTTAAGAGTTACATGTATCATCTTTCCATATAGGAATATAATTTCATTTTGTTGGGTTCTTTATTTCTTTATTTCTCTTTAATGTTTTCCTTGTCATACTTCTCTTGAGTCTTATATGTGAAAGTCAAAGTTTCATTCATTTCTGGAATCCTTTAAAGTTCTCTATTAAATTAAATAACCTTTTTCTTTACCTGAAGGATTATACTCAGTTTTTCTGTAATCCTAGATTCTTTGCCCTTTGAAATTCTAAGCTCTGTGATCCTTTTACTTAGAAGGTACTAAATCTTGTATTATCGTCACCATGGCTCCATGATATTTGAATTGTTTTCTTTTGACTGCTTAAATTATTTTCTCTTTGAACTGGAAGTTCTAGAATTTGACTAATATTCCAGGGAGTTTTCACTTCAGGATTTTTTTTCAGTAGGTGATTGTGGATTCTTTCAGTTTCTATTTTATCTTCTGATTCTAAGCTATCACGATAGTTTTCCATATCATCACATTTCTTGAAATATGATAGCTAGGATCTTTTTTTTTTTGATCATGGCTTTCAGGTAGTTCAATAATTCTTAAATTGTATCACCTAAATTTATTTTATATATTATATATGTCAGTTTTTCCAATGAGATTTCACATTTTCTTCTACTTTTTCATTCTTTTAATTTTGTTTGGTTTTGATGATTCATGGATTATCCATTTCCAAGTGCTCAATTCTAATTTTTAAAGCATTATTTTCTTCAATGAGCATTCACTTTTCCATTTGAACAATTCTACTTTTTAAAGAGCTCTTTTCTTTAGTGCACTATCTAGCTGTCTCATTTAATTTTTTCAAAATCTTTTTTTTGAGCTCTTCTAATATATTTTTTTCTTGGACTTGTGACCAATTCACAATTTCCTTTTAAGATTTGCATGTAGATGCTTTGATTTTGCTATCTTCTGAGTTTTTGTCTTTTTTTGTTGTTTGCTCATTTTCCCAACCTTTTTCTTGACTTTGAACTTTATGTTAAAGTTGGACTCTGTTCCAGAGTTGGCAGGAAAATTGATTCAAGTTTCAGTTTTTTTATGCTACTTTTTTTTTAAAGAACTATTTCTAGGGGTGTATAAGTTTTCAAATCTTCCAAAATGGTGTAATGTGAAGAGATGTATAGTTATAGTTCTCCTGGTCTGTGCTCCAGTTTATAAAGGACCATAAGTATTCTTTTCTGCTTTGGAATTGCCACTAGTTTCTTGCTTCCCCACTGATGAACTAGTGCCCCTTTTTGCCCTGGGACTGAAACCCTGAACTGGGTATGGGCAATGCAACAGAGACCAGGATTAGTAAAGAGTTCCCTGTAATCTACTTCTGACTCTTTACCATCTGCAGGCTGAGATTTTGTTGGTTCTGCTGCTCCAGAATTCATTTTGAGGTATTTTTTAAAACGCTGTTTGGAGGGGAATTTGGGAGAGCTCAGGCAGTTCCTTGAGGTTAGCCTTACTATTTTTCATTTTCCCATATCCAATCTGTTGGCAAGATCTGTGTATCCCCATATGTAATGCTCATTTCCCTCCTGACATTGCCACTACTCTAGTGCAGGAGCACATCACTTTCTTTGTATCTCAGTTGGACTTTTGCAATAGCATGCTAGTGAATCTGCTTGTCTCAAGTCTCTCCTCACTTTAATTCATCCTACATGCAGTTCACCAAAGTGATTTTGCTAAAATAGAGATCTGATTATGTCACCTCCCTACTCAATAAACTTCAGTGACCCCAGATCACCTTCAGAATACAAACACAAAATGCTGTTTGACATTTAAAGCCCTTCATCACAAATCCCCTCCTTTTCTAGTCTTCTTACACCTTGATCTGTGATACATATTGTGATATTACCATCTTTGTTGTTTCATGTGCAAAACACTCCATCTCTCAGCTTCAGGCATTTTCTCTGATTGGTCCCCCATGGACTGGAGTTTTCTCTCTTCTCTGCTGTTTCCTGGCTTTTCCAACTAAAATTTCATATCCTACAGGAAGTCTTTCTTACGCCCTCTTAATTCTAGTACCTTTCCTTTGTAAACTATTCTTATTTATCCTCTATATAGTTTGTTTTTTATATATTTGCATGTTGTCTCTCCTACTAGATTGTAAGCCTTTTGAAGGCAGAGACTGTTTTAACATCTTTATATCCCTAGCTCTTAGCATAGTTCCTGGCATGTAGCATAGGTATTTTAATGTTTATTGATTGATTTTTCTCCCAAACTCTTCCCACCTTCTACCTTCCCTATTACTATAGAGGGTAACACCATGCTTTAAAAAATGCTTTTTCATTTATTCATTCATTGGTTCAAACTAGGTGAAAGATAATCCCTGCTCTCAAGGAATTACATTTTAATTTGAGAAGACAACACTGAAAAGTAGGAAGCTGAGAAGGAGGCATACTGAGTGTCCTGAGTGGAGCTAGGAGTAAAGGGAGTGAATATGCTGGGTATCTTCTTAGAATAGAGGTTCTAGAAGAACTTAAGGGACCATAGGAATGAAAGCATCTTTTAGGGTAAACTGTAATCTGCTGGGCATGATCTTTAGCATTGTAGGGATATTTTCTTACATTGTTCTTAGACATACAATTTAAAAAAAAATCAGAAGAACAAGGAATAAAATACCCTTTGATATCTGATAAGATATCATAAGTACAGTTTGAAGTAGGTCAAATGCAGGCCCAAAAGTTTGGTTAAACTTTTCAAACATGATAGCATTATTTTCAAAATTCATAGTAGGGTAAAAATAATGTAAAGGATCTGACTCTTAGTGACCCCTAGTGTTATTTTTAAAGAATGCTATTTTCATTTCTCAAAACTTGAATAGAATAGATCTATTTTCAAATTGACCTTTGCAGTGTTAGACTATAACCATATAGGAGTTCAGGCAGAATCTCCTAGTGATACTAATTAGAGTTACCAGTGGTGGCCTGTCATCCCTCTGCCATTAGTAGAGTATCTGGTTTCTGAACAAGACAGCCCTTTAAGGATTTAAGGATTGCTAGAAACTTCAAGTATGATATTATTAGTATTAGTCATTTTTCACTTCAGTTTTCTATGACTAAAAATTAGAATTGAAACATAACTAAAGGAAAAGTCTTTGCAACCAAGTTTCCTTTGATAAAGGTCTCATGTACAAGCACTGAACTCAATCTGGGATTTTCTTGGTAATCTTTTCCCTCTCTTTTTCTGGGTGGTTGCTCTCCTCTCTCTCCCTCTCCCTTCAATACTTTCCCTCTCTTTTTAAGCCATTCCTTTTTGTCTTCCCAATGCGTTTCTTTTATATGAAACAGTAAAAGAGAGAAAGCTTCTCCCATTCCCCTTTTCTTGCTAATCCCTCTTCCTCTGCACAAAATCAAGAGGAAAAACATGATTTTTCCATCCTTTTACTTATATCTTGTCTCCCCCATCCCATGAGTTAAACCTCTGCCTATCCCTTCTATGCATTCTAGGTTTCTGCTGCTGTAACAAACACAATATTTAATTGAATATATAAATGTTTGTTGGGTATGTTCACATGTTCTCTATTGATGTTTGCTTGCATTGTATTTCCTTTATTGATTATTCTTTCTTGTAGATACGATTTCTCCTGCACAAAAAATGATGTGTGGCAATAACTATACATATATTCGATTTCTTAAGTATTCTAACATAATTATCATGTAGTGGATATCCTGCCATCTAGGGGAGGGGTGGGGAGTGGGGGGGAAATTTGTAACAGAAAGCTTTGTGAGAGTTAATGTTGAGGAATTACCCATGCATATGTTTTGCAAATAAAAAGTATTAATATAAAAAAATATATTATGTGGACAGGATTTAAAATGGACACATTTGTATTTTAAATTATTGTATTACTAAGACATACTAAGATACATATTCAAGGAAGATTTGAGAGGAATAAAACCAATTAAAAAGAAAAAAAAAGAATGCTTTAAAAAGCCAGGACATGTATTTATATACTATCTTCATGTAGTTCTCTTTCTGCAAAACCTAAATTTGTCCTAAGTATTTTGGGACTTTGACTGGGCATGCTGGATTTTGCCCAGACTTTTATGTTTGGTCTGAAGAGTTGCCAGTGAGGTTCCCCAAATGGGTGGGGCTGATGGTGAGATGAGTATAAAAAGGAGTTGCCTAAACTAACTTGTCTAGGGAAATTCTTACCTTCAAGCCTGTTCTAGGGTTGTAAAAGCCTTGAAATAAGGGAGAAGGCTCAAAAAATGAAAATAAATAAAAAAAATAAAAAATCAGTTTCAAACATCAGGTTTCAGTTTCCATTTTCAAATTAGAAATTTTTTGAAATTATGGAAACTCCAACCAGTGCCAACAACCTATGTTTAGAGAGTTGCTAGGGTATTGAAAAATTGTCTTTCTTATGGGTACACAGAGAATATGGATCCAAAGCAGATCTTGAGCCAGATGTTCTGAAGTCCAAGACTATGCCTCCATCCACTTTGCCTGGGCCTCTCATAATACTCATCCTTGACTTTAATCATTATCAGAAAAAAAAATAGTCTGTGTATTAACAAATCTGTGTAAATAATGTAAACAATGCCTCATTCATTTTCTGATTCAATCAGCCTCTCCCAGCTGCCTAAAAACTACCACACCCAAACTTTATTTAGTAGCTGAGTCAAGAACAAAGCAGGTCAGTTGGCTTAGTTGCCAACATAACACCCTAGTTATTTTCATATTTTGTTTAATAGCTTACTCATAATAGTTAATTAATAAATATTTATTAAGCGTCTGTTATGTGTCAGGCACTATGCTAAGATACAAAAAGAGGCAGAAAACAGTCCCTGCCCTCAAAGAGCTCATCATCTAATAGGTGAGACAAAACAAGCAAATAAATATGTACAAACAAGTTGATGTAGGTGGTAGGTAGTGCAGATAGAATGCCAGGCCTTGAGGCAGGAGGAGTCAACTTCCGGAGTTCAAATCTGACCGACACTTCCTGTGTTATGCTAGGCAAGTCACTTAACTCTGTTTGCCTTAGTTGTCTCATTTGTAAAATGAGCTGGAGACTCATTTTACTACTCCATTATCTTTGCCAAGACAATCACAAATGGGGTCATAAAAAAATTAGACACAACTGGAAAATGACTAGTATAAAGTACACAGGATAATAGAAAAGGGGAAGAACTAGAAAATGCCCTGAGCTGAGAAAGAGTATGTTTCTGGAAAAGCTAGGAGACAATTGTCACTAAGTGGGAAAGTATTTTTGTTGAGGAATAAGACCTCCTAACAATGTTTGGGGGTCTGTAGGTCAATGTTGCAGGTTTTGCGAATTCACAAGAATTCAGTCTGTCTCCAACTTGGCAAAGATTTATTTTGACACTGAGAATTGTCAGCCTCCTAGAATCCTAATTAGGAAAATAGAGAATTGAGAGATAGAATATAGCTTTATCCCATCTTCTATCCCTTAAAGCTAAGAAGTACTTGTTGATTCCATGATTCCAGATTAAGATCTGGGATCACCTGGTCTCCAGGTGAATTAAGGGTGGTGATTATTTTAGGAGTTTTCTCAAGGTTAGAAGCTAAGGAGTAATCTCCAGGTGAATTAAAGTTGGGGATGGAAATGGGAGTGGAGAGCCAAAGCCAGAAGATTCAGGTTTTCCTGATGTAGCACCCTCCTTCCCCCTCCCCCAAAAATCAGGGGACCAAAGAGTCCTATTATATCATTTTCAAGAAGGTATATAACAAGACTGGAAAAGTAGGAGGGGGCTATGTTATGAAGGATTTTGAATGCAAATGTATTTTATATTTGATTCTGGAGACAATTAGGGAACCACTGGAATTTAGGGTTTTACATATAACATGAAATTCAAAGCTCAGCCACATGAGCTTTGAATACATACTATACAGTAGGTGCTTAATAAATGTTTCATGAATCAATAAATGGTCATAATGTTGCTATGAATGCTGCCTCCCTTAAAGGGTTCTCAAATTCCAGGCAAATTAGACTTAGGGAAAGAGTCAGAAGATCTGGGTTCTACTACTGACTCTGCCACTAACCTAGAGCACTATATCCTAATCAACCAAAGGCAGGTGGGATTTATAAATGGAACACATTTAAGCCCAGAGAAGTTGTAATTCTTCCCAATATCTTATGACAATGAAAGTGACAAAGCTAGAACTAAAATCTAATTCTGTTGACTGCCAGTTTAGTGTATTTCTACCATATTATAGTAATATCTCATTAATTTTTATAATTAAGGGCATGTTATATGTGTGAGTTGATAAGAATATTTTTGTCACATTCAAGTTCATCTATAAACTAATTCTTACCTCTTTCTGTATTTTACCTGTATCTTACCTCTATTCTGTCTTTTAATGTATTAATGACTAAATATAGTTTGGTAATTTGAAGCATTTGCTACTAGCAGCAGCACAAAGTCCTTTTACATAGTTTCTTCTATGCCCAACTGCTATAAAACTATGCATACCCTTTAATCCAGCAGGATCTCTGTTAAGGTTGGGAAGGGACCCCAAAAGATTGGGTTTGCAGACCAGTGTCATGAGGTGTCTCAAAAGAATTTGCATGCTTGAACCCATATCCAAGTCTAGGGGCAAAGTTTATTGCAATTGAAGCAGGCTAAAGTCCAGGAGAATACCTTTATCCAGTTCAAGTCATTGCTATGCTAATTTTATGGCCTAGAGGTAGAACTGAGGAGTGGTCTCAGGAATTTATCACTGACCAGCAGACCTAGGACTATCTTAAAGCCAGAAGACTTTAGAATCATTGACAGAGAACAATAGCACTCTAAATAGTCAGAGGGCCTTAAGATCATTAAGATAGCTTCCCTAAAATCTAAGGGAAGAAATATTATTAAAGTCCTTACAGTCATTGACAGATTGCCGGAGCAACAGTACTCCAAGGTCCCCCCTTCTCTCCCCCATGCTATCTCCCCTAGAAATATTCCTTCATTTCCCTTCTCAAGCAGTTTGAACTCCCAAATTCATTTGGAACAAAGGGATAGAGATCTCATCTTCTAGAGCTGCTTCCTGCTGATAAGGGGTGTAGATCAGTCTCTGCTTAGTGGGGTCCAGACTGAAGAGGGGAGACATGTAGCAGCAACATTCAGAAACGTGCTGTGTCAGAATCAGTTACCTGATGGTAGTTGGAAGTTCATAGATAGGAGTCAGGAGGAAACAAATCTACCAATAAAAATGTTAGTTCTCAGGAGATTATGAAGAAGCTTAAAGGAGGGTGGTGGTAGAAGTACTATGACTGAGTTTATGAGAATAATTTTGGAATGGATATCCTACAATTATTTCTAGGGATGGGCCATAGTCAGGTCCTTGACCCGCCTGTACAGCTAGTACAGGTTGCTAAGGTAAGACCATTATGGGTCACAGTGACAGCTTCTGTACCTGTGATACTGGTGTTGAGATATGTGGGTAAGAGATCCTTTCTGACAAGAAAACAGGAGATAGAGTAGCTAGTATAAATGGGGTGGCATCCAGAGTGGAGATGGTGATATTTGGGAATGGGACCTTTGCAAGTAATGCATCAGGTCTCATAAGTGGGCTGCCTTGAGGATGCTCAACAATCCTGAATGCCCCCACTGCCCACGGAGAGTTCCATGGTCTGACTAAGGACTTATCTCCCCACTAGTGGGGATTCACAGAGTAACACCAAGAGATCTGGAGAGAAAATACCAGGAGCAGAGCTCTCCTCCTCAGAGGTACACCTGGAAAAAGTGGGAAACAACAAGAAAGAAAACTAGAGTGAGGGAGAGAAGAACACAGGCAATTTCACCCTTCTCCATCCAGTATGTTTTCAGGAGTCCAGTGGAAGAGTAGTTTCAGGTCCTCTATGGGTTCAAGGAATGTCTGAGGGAGAAGAAATAACAGTAGCAGCACTTTTAGTTCTAGAAAATGAGTCCAGCTGGGGAAACCTTTGAGTTTGACTCAAGTTAGAGTGGTCAGAATGACCTTATGGTCCTTTTTAATGGGTGATTCTTCACCCAAACGTCTCAAGTCTCCAGGTACAGTTTAGTAAGGACTTGTTTGAGTCCAGTTGCAAAGCCCTAATAAGGGCAATGGGTTTTGTGGCTTAGCCTCTAGGGTGCTATTGAGGGTCACAACAGAATAACCTGCCTTCCTTTCCCCATTTTCAAGAAAACTGGACCCATCTGTAAACCATTCACCATCTGGGCTGTCAAAAGGAATGCCCCTCAAGTCAGATTGACTAGAATAGACAGAATCTAAAGCTTCCTCACAATTATGAATGATGTCACCTGACTTGAGTGTTGTCAGGGAGCAGAGTGGCAGGGTTAGGAGTGCAGCACACCCGGAGAATTAAGTTGGGGATGTCTAGCAGGAGAGTCTGATATGTGGCAAGCCTCCCAGTAGCAAACCACATGCCCTTAGGTTTCCAAAATGCTCTGAATCCAAGAAAGAGGGGGGAAGTTTAGAACCTCCAATGGTTGGCCTAGGGTGAATTTGGAGGCTTCCTCACTTAGAAGGGCAGCAGTGAGCTCTAAGGCAGGAGGGTCATCCCCAAAACACCAAGTTTCTTTGAGAAGTAAGCCAGGGGTCTGGGATAGGGTTCCGGAGACCCTAGTTGAGTCCAGACCCCTAGGACCTGCCCCTGCCTTTCATCAATGTACAGTATAAAAGGATTTAGCTAGGGTTAAGTCCAGGGCAAGAGAACAATTTAGCTTTCAGGGTCTTAATAGACTGATGAGACTGTGGGGCCTTTAGACAAAGAACTTCATACCCCTGGGTGGAGGAAGGAGGCTGCAAGTTAGGGGTTTGATTGGCTGCAGCCAGAGAAGCCTCTCCAGTGGGGCTGCAGATCAATATATCTACATACTGGATAGCCAGGGCCTGTCCAAATGTGTGGGAGCTGTCACAGAAGCCCTGACCTACCTCCATGTTATGGACATGACTGTTCATGTTAATTGGTAAGGAGTTTATTCCCCTGGAGATTATAAATCTTTATGCAATGGTATGCAAAAGAAAGCATCTTGAAGATCTAAGGTAGTAAACCATTTTGTCCCCTGGGATACTTGTATTGGGTCCATGGCTAATACTATTTCCTTTGATTATAGAAATTTGCTATAAGAGGAAAAAGCAGGGACATGATTATAATAGCATCAAAACAGGTCCTTCAAGATTCAGCCTGAGAGCACATACATGAGAGGATAAAGCATTCTTAGATCTGTTTGACAGCCGATAATGCAGTAATAATTCCACCTCATACCCAGAATCAGAAATAATCAGGTGGGAAACAAAGAAACAGAACTGAAAAATTGAGTCAGAAGGATCCCACCTTAAGCAGAAGCTAAGATTGTCCTCCCAACTCTTGCCCATATATATATAAGATGTTTAGGAAGGCATCCTTCTGAGTAACTTAGGACATTTTTTTCAAA
The DNA here is from genome assembly GCA_023553655.1 of Myrmecobius fasciatus. Taxonomy (NCBI): domain Eukaryota; kingdom Metazoa; phylum Chordata; class Mammalia; order Dasyuromorphia; family Myrmecobiidae; genus Myrmecobius; species Myrmecobius fasciatus. The sequence goes on along the minus strand of JAJPUD010001796.1, from coordinate 345,413 downwards.
TGGTGGGTTACCGTCTTAATGATGAGGCAATCAAATTCAAAACTCAAAATTTCTTGGGACGGTAACTAATATTCTTTCCCTAAAAGAAAAATCTGCTAATCACAGCTTAGGGTTAGATGCATTATTTTAAAAGTTTACTAGAATTTACACACATGAGATTTTTGTTTAACATGTTTTATATATTTAAACTTATCCTGGTGAAAAGGATCAATCATTAAACAAGCTTATAGATTCTTAGTAAATACATTCCTTCTTATCCTAAACAGGCTCATTTCTCAGAGCCGATGACCTTGTTTACCCAGATGGTTTCAAGAAAACTGGGAAGTTTACAAATTAAAGGGAGTTGTCAGAAGACCCCAGAGAAGGGGCTGAGCTTGCTGTTGCTCACCCCAACTATTCTTAGTGTTTTCATGGGCTGTGCTTTTTTAATACCTCTTCCTCCTCTGAAGGGGAAAAAAGCTGTTGCATACCTCATACTTGGAGATGAACTGATAAGGCTTTCACCTCATCCCTCTTGTTTCACACACACAGTAATTACCAATTTTAGGTTTAACATGACAGCAATAACTCCAAATAACTTAGTTAACAATTTTAGAATTTTTCCAATATATAAAGATTTTCCCAAAGGGAGAAAGATCTTATTAGAATTATCTATAAATGTATGTATATGCATCTATATTGTATAGTTAGCAGTATTGATTTATAGTTCTTAATGTGAAAAATATTATTTTAGTTACAAACTAAGCAAACACATCCTTATACATAAAAGGAGAAACAGAAGCCACCTGAATATTGTAAAATGAATGACACCACAAAGAGATTGACTCAGGATCTACACAATATCTTAAAAGGTAAGTGATTGCTGAATTGATCTATAAAACCCTGAAGGAAAGTTTCAAGTAAGCTGGAGGAGCCCTCTACGTGGTATGGAAGAAAAAAAAATAGGACAAATAACTTTTGAGAAATGCAAGTTAAGACAGCTCTGAGGTAGCACTTCACCCCTTTCAGATTGATTTAGATGACAGGAAAAAATAATGATAAATGTTGGAGGCGATGTGGGAAAACTGGGACATTGTTAGTGGAATTGTGAAATGATTCAAATGTTCTGGAGAATAATTTGGAACTATACCCAAAAGGCAATCAAACTGTATACCCTTTGATCCACCAGTATCTCTATTGGGCCTATATCCCAAAGAGATCATAAAAAAGGGAAAAGGACTCGTATACAAAAATATTTGTAGCAGCCATTTTAGTAGTAGAAAGGAACTGGAAGCTGAATGGATGCCCATCAGCTGAAGAATGACTAAGTAAATTATGGTATATGAATGTAATGGAATATTATTGTTCTGTAACAAATAACCAGCAGGATGATTTTAGAAGCCTGGAGATACATGAACTGATGCTAAGTAAAGTGGGTAGAACCAAGAGAACATTGTACACAACAATAAGATTATTTGATGATCAACTGTCATGGATTTGTTTTTTTTTTTTAATTAAAGCTTTTTATTTATATAACATATGTATAGGTAGTTCCCCAGCATTGAGCTTTACAAAGCTTTCCATTACAAATTTTACCCCCAGTCCCCTCCCCTCCCCTAGATGGCAGGAAGTCCACTACATGTTAAGAATGTTGAAGTACTTGACAAGTTCTGCAAGAAAAATCCTATCTACAAGAAAAAAAAGAAAATCAGAGAAAGGAAACACAATGCAAGCAAACCTCAATAGAGAGCATGAAAATGTTATGTTGTGGTCCATATTTCATATCCCTCTCTCTGGGTGCATATGGTTTTCTTCAGTGAACAATTGGAACTGGTTTGAGACAATTCTTTGTTGCAGAGAGCCATGTCCATCAGAATTGATCATCATATAGTATTGTTGTTGACGTGTATAATGATCTCCTGGTTCTGCTCTTTCACTCAGCATCAGTTCATGCAAGTCTCTCCAGGCCTCTCTGAAATTGTCCTGCTGGTCGTTTCTTACAGAACAATAATATTCCATAACATTCATATACCATAATTTATTCAGCCACTCTCCAATTGATGGGCATCCCTTCAGTTTCCAGTTTCTAGCCACTACAAAAAAGGCTGCCACAAACATTCTTGCACGTGTGGGTCCCTTTCCCTCCTCTAAGATCTCTTTGGGATGTAGGCCCAGTAGAAACACTGCTGGGTCAAAGGGTATGCACAGTTTGATAACTTTTTGAGCATAGCTCCAAATTGCTCTCCAGAATGGTTGGATCCATTCACAGTTCCACCAACAATGTATCAGAGTCCCAGCTTTCCCACATCCCCTCCAACATTCATTGTTATATTTTCCTGTCATTTTAGCCAATCTGACAGGTGTGTAGTGGTACCCTTAAATGAAACCTTAAATGTAAAGAACCCTTAAATGTAAAGATTTCCCAATTTGATACTTCCTTCCTTATCTTGTCTGCATTAGTTTTATTTGTACAGAAACTTTTTAACTTAATATAATCAAAATTATCTATCTGGTATTCAATTAGGAGTTCCAGATCTTCTTTGGACATAAATTTATTCCATCTCCACAAGTCTGAGAGGTAAACTATACTACGTTCCTCTGATTTGCTTAAAATATCACTCTTTATATCTAGATCATGAACCCATTTAGATCTTATCTTGGTATGTGGTGTTAGGTATGGGTCAAGCCCTAATTTCTTCCACACTAGTTTCCAATTTTCTCAGCAGTTTTTGCCGAATAGTGAGTACTTATCCCAGAAGCTGGGGTCTTTGGGTTTATCAAACACTGAATTGTTAAAGTTATTGCCTAGATTGTCCTGATAACCTATCCTATGCCACTGATCGACTGCTCTATTTCTTAGCCAGTACCAAATGGTTTGATGACTGCTGCTTTATAATATAGTTTTAGATCTGGTACAGCAAGGCCACCTTTTTTCTAGATCTGTAAAATAATTTCTTGGGAGTTTGATTGGTACGGCACTAAATAAGTAGGTTAGTTTGGGTAGTATTGTCATTTTTAATATATTCGTTCTGCCTACCCATGAACACTTAATGTTTTTCCAATTAATTAGGTCTGATTTTATTTGTGTGGAAAGTGTTTTGTAGTTTAGTTCGTATAGTTTCTGACTTTTCCTTGGAAGATAGATTCCCAAATATTTTATCCTATCATCCCTTATTTGGAATGGAATTTCTTTTTGTATCTCTTGCTGCTGGATTTTGTTGGTAATATATAAAAATGCTGATGATTTATGTGGATTAATTTTGAATCCTGCAACTTTGCTAAAGTTGTGAATTGTTTCTAGTAGTTTTTTAGTTGTCTCTAGGGTTCTCTAAGTATACCATCATGTCATCTGCAAAGAGTGATAATATGGTTTCTTCATTACCTACTCTCATTCCTTTTATCTCTTTTTCTTCTCTTATTGCTAAAGCTAACATTTCTAATACAATATTAAATAGTAATGGTGACAGAGGGCAGCCTTGTTTCACTCCTGATCTTATTGGGAATAGTTTTAGTTTGTCTCCATTACATATGATGCTTACTGATGGTTTTAAATAGATGCTACTGATCATTTTAAGGAAAAGCCCATTTATTCCTATACTCTCTAGTGTTTTTAATAGGAAGGTGTGTTGGATTTTATCAAATGCTTTTTCTGCATCTATTGAGATAATCATATGGTTTATTTTAGTTTGGTTATTAATATAATTAATTATGCTGATAGTTTTCCTAATATTAAACCAGGCCTGCATCCCTGGTATAAATCCTACTTGGTCAGAGTGTACTATCTTGGCGATGACTTTCTGTAATCTCATTGCTAATATCTTATTTAAAATTTTTGCATCAATATTCATTAGGGAAATTGGTCTATAGTTTTCTTTCTCTGTTTTTACCCTACCTGGTTTAGCTATCAGCACCATATCAGTCTCATAGAAGGAATTTGGCAGTATACCTTCTGTCCCTATTTTCTCAAATAGTTTGTATACTATTGGAATTAATTGTTCTTTGAATGTTTGGTAGAATTCACATATAAATCCATCTGGCCCTGGAGATTTTTTCTTAGGGAGTTGCTTAATAGCTTGTTCTATTTCTTTTTCTAATATGGGGCTATTTAAATAATTTATGTCCTCTTCTGTTAATCTGGGCAATCTATATTTTTGTAGATATTCCTCCATTTCATTTAGATTATGAAACTTACTGGCATAAAGTTGGACAACGTAACTCCTAATTATTGCTCTAATTTCCTCTTCATTGGAGGAAAGTTCTCCCTTATCATTCTTGAGAATAACAATTTGATTTTCCTCTTTCCTTTTTCTTATCAAATTAACTAAATGCATATCTATTTTGTTGGTTTTTTGTAGAACCAACTCAGTTTTATTTATTAATTCAAGTTTTCTTATTTTCGATTTTATTAATTTCTCCTTTTATTTTTAGAATTTCCAATTTGGTATTTGAGGGTTTTTAATTTGTTCTTTTTCTAGTTTTTTTTTTTAATAATAAGCCCAATCCATTGATCTTTTCTTTCTCTATTTTATGCAAGTAAGCATCTAGAGATATAAAATTGCCCCTTATAACTGCTTTGGCCGTATCCCACAAATTTTGGTATGTTGTCTCCTTATTGTCATTCTCCTGGATGAAATTATTGATTGTGTCTATGATTTGCTCTTTCACCCATTCATTCTTCAGGATTAGATTATTTAATTTCCAATTCCCTTTTGGTTTATTTTCTCCTGGCCTTATGTTGCATGTGATTTTTATTGCATCATAATCTGAAAAGGATGCATTTACTATTTCTGCCTTTCTGCATTTGATTTTGAGGTTTTTATGCCCTAACACATGGTCAATTTTTGTATAAGTTCCATGGACTGCTGAGAAAAAAGTAAACTTCCTACTGTCTCCACTTAATTTTCTCCATAGATCTATCATACCTAACTTTTCTAACAATTGGTTTATCTCCCTAGTTTCTTTCTTATTTTGTGGTTTGATTTATCTAATTCTGAGAGAACAAGGTTGAGATCCCCCACTAGTATAGTTTGGCTGTCTATTTCTTCTTGCGTCTCTCTTAATTTCTCCCCTAGGAATTTGGATGCTATTGCACTTGGTGCATATATATTTAGTATTGATATTGCTATATTAGGTATGGTACCCTTTAATAAAATATAGTTTCCTTCCTTATGTCTTTTGATTAGATCTATCTTGGCTTTTACTTGATCTGAGATAAGGATTGCTACCCCTGCTTTTTTGTTCACCTGAAGCATAATAGGTTCTGGTCCAGGCTTTTACCTTCATCCCATATGTGTCATTGTTTTAGATGTGTTTCTTGTAGAGAACATATTGTGGGATTCTGGTTTTTAATCCAGTCTGCTTTCCTTTTATGGGAGAGTTCATCACATTCACATTCACAGTTAGAATAACTAATTCTTTATTTCCTGCCATCTTATTTACCCAAATTATGTTTTTCCCTTTCCTTTCCCCTTTCTCCCTTTCCCCCCTCCTCAGTACTTTGCTTTTGATGACCCCCTCCCCCAAACAATCCACCACCTTTTGATCCCCTCCCCCTTTTTTACTCCTTTCCCCTGATTTTTCTATTTTCCCTTCTATTAGTTTATCCTTTTCTTTTCCTCCTTTCCCTCCCACTTCCCTCTAGCAACAAGTTTCTATGTCTGATATACACTTTTAGAGCCCAACCTGATGAGAGTAAGATTTACACAATACTCATCTCCCTCCCCTCTTTCTCTCAATTATATTAGGTTTTCTTTGCCATTTCAAGAGATTTTACCTTGTTTTTACCTCCTTTTTTTTAGATCTTATTTTACCACTTTTTCCCTCTTTTCCCCAGTATAACCTTTCCCCCTCTAGTTTTCTTTTTCATATTATCAAAGTAATATCTAGTTAATTATACCCCCAAACTTTAAGTATCCCCATAGTAGAAATAAAGTTCTCAAGAGTCCTTTCCTTTTTACTTTTTTATGCTTCTCTTGAGTTCTCTTGAGGAAAGAGGTTTGGATGTCGAATTTTTTTGTTTAGATCTGGTCTTTTCATTAGAAATAGGTGAAATTCACCTATATCATTGAATGACCATCTTCTTCCCTGGAGATTGATAATGCTCATTCTAGCTGGATAGGTTATTCTTGGCTGTAATCCAAGTTCCTTTGCCTTTCTGAATATCTGGTTCTAGGCCCTTCGATCCTTCAATGTGGAGGCTGACAGATCGTGTGTGAGGATTTGGTTCTTTTAAACAATGTTTAAAATTGTTTCCAATTCCAATTAGACTTGTGATGGAGATAGCCATCTGTACTCAGGACTATGAGATTGAATGTGTATCACAACATAGTATTTTTCACCTTTTTTGTTGTTTGCTTTCTCGTTTTTTCTCATTTTCCCCCCCTTTTGATCTGATTTTTCTTGTGCAGAATGATAAATGTGGAAATATGTTTAGAAGAATTGTATACATTTAACCTATATTGGATTGCTTGCTTTTTAGGGAAGGGGGAAAGAGAATCTAGGGGAGAGAGGGAAGGAGAAAGATTTAGAACACAGGATTTTGCGAGGGTGAATGTTGAAAATTATCTTTGTATTTTGAAAAATATATATCAAATACAAATTTTAAAAATTTCACTAAGATTAAAAAAATTTTTTTTCTCAATTTTTAAGGTGTATATTTTTTGTCCCACTTAGATAAGTAAGGCATTGCTTGAGTGTACTCGACCATATGGCAACCACCCCTGCAAAGAAAGGAAGGAATCACATTTCTCATTTCTTCAGGGACAAGTTTAGCCATTAAAATTATATATATCCTTCAGTTTTGATTCTTATGTTTTCAAATTCTATTAACATTGTTGTGATAACTCAAGTTTTGCATATGTTTCTTTGTTTTTCATGTTCTTAACAAAAATCTTTTGATCTTGTTTTTACAACTCTAAAGCATACTTCTCTTCCTCCCCCTCCTCCCTTATAAGCATAAAGTGAAAAAATTAAAAATAATGCAAAACTAACTTAGCAAATTATTCTGACAAAAGCAGTGTTATTCATTATCACCCACCTCTGCAAAAAGATAGAAGTAGCTTTTCTTATCTTGGGAATCAGGCTATTCCAGAGGTTGTTTTATAAAAAAATTATTTTCACTTAAAGTTTTATAATCATTTTTATTGTTTTCTTAACACATTACTTTGCATCTTCAGTTTATACATCTTTCGATGCTTCTCAACAGCATATTCATTATTACAGCATTGTAACATTCTGGTTACAGAACAGGACTTATTATAAAAAAAAAAGGGTTGCTATAAATATCAGATGCATAAGAGACTTTCCTTCTGTTTCTAGTCTGTACTACATACCTAGTTATGAGATCTTTAGGTCAAAGAGTATGGAAAAACTTAATCACTTTCTTGCCATATAATTCCCACACTTTTTTCCAGTGTTCCAGAATGATTAGAATTCATAGCTATTTACCTCTATCTTTGCCAATTTGCTGGATGTAGGTTGAAATATAAGAGCTACAAATTCTATTTCTCTTTCTAATGATTTGTAGCAACCTAATATGATTATTATCCTTTTGGAGAAAATTCTTTGACATTTATCCATTGTAGAATGGTTCTTGATTTTAAATATTTAATGGCTTTTACTTATAAATCTTGACTGGTAGTGCTATTTGTTTCAAATATTTTCCCCTACTAAATATTTTCTCTTATTCTAGCCTTTATTTTGGGAGAGGCAGGGTAAAATTGTCTAATTGATCCTTCTTTTTTTTTTTATTACAAACTAGAAAATCATCAGCAAATATACACATTTCCATACAGAAAATGAAGATTATACTTACAACTAGTGCATCAACTACATAAAGCTTGTCCCTTTAAATATACATTAAATGAAACATGGGGGTACCAGTATTGGGCTGTTTGTATATATTTCCCTTTAAATCTCCCTCTGGATTCCTATGTAAAATGTTTCAGTGATCTTTCTCTCCCCTTTCCCCATTTCCTTTTCTTATGTAACTATTATTATACTTCTACATTTTCTCCCTCACACTCATCATAAAAGCCCTCTCAGGTAAGTACATATGTATAATCATTCATGAGTGGCCCAAGATCTGAGCAGGAGTGGGGACATATAGAAAAGGGTGGGAAATTTACTTCTGCTTATGTGCTTTCTACTGGATTAACCCATAAGATCAGAAAAGGAGGGAAAGAAATGAAAGGTTTTCTATATTAAGAAAGTTTGAGGGGCAGTTAGGTGGCACAGTGGATAGAGCACCAGCCCTGAATTCAGGAGGACCTGAGTTCAAATCTAGCCACTTAACATGTCCTAGCTGTGTGACCCTGGGCAAGTCACTTAACTCCAATTGCCTCAGCAAAAAAAAAAAAAAAAAAAAAAAAGTTTGGAGGGAATGAAGGACCTTTAGAAGGAAAAGATTAGGATGTACACACAAAGAGCTTTCTTCAGGTAAAACTTCAAATAAAGTTTATCACATTAAAGAGATTCAGAATTTTTGCTTACCCTTAGAGAGCAGAACTAGAAATAATGGATAAAAATTGTAGAGTTATTTCTAACATCAGAGCAATCCAAAAGTTGATTGGGCTACTTCAAGGTACTTGCTTTAGATATTGCAGAAAAGATTTTTAGTTTCATGTTAAACTAGATGGCTTCTGAGGTTCTTGAGAACACTGAGATGCTGTTGACTTCTATGTACCATCATTTCTTTTTTTCTTTTTCTTTCTTTTTTTTTTAATGAAGCTTTTTATTTTCAAAACATTCACAGATAATTTGACAACATGGGCCCTTGCATAGCCTTGTTTCAGATTTTCTCCTTCCCCCCACCCCTCCCCTAGATGGCAAGTAATTCAATATATGTTAAACATGTTAAAATATGTTAACCAATATGTATATACATATTTATATAATTTTCTTGCTGCACAAGAGAAATCAGATCAAAAAAAGAAAGCAAATGAATAAGAAAACAAAATGTAAGCAAACAATAACAAAAAGTTATGTTGTGATCCACATTCAGTTCCTACAAGCCTTCTCTCTGGGTATAGATAGCTCTTCATCACAAGGTCATTGGAACTGTGAGCCATCATTTTTAATACCTTGATGTTTCATGTAAAAAAAAAACAACATTTTTTGGAAAGAATAGTTTAGGAAAATTCTTGGTGCAAAATGGTATTTAAATGTTGCTCTTTTTTTTTTTTTTTGCTTTTTGCTGAGGCAATTGGGGTTAAGTGACTTGCCCAGGGTCATACAGCTAGGAAGTGTCTGAGACCAGATTTGAACTCAGGTCCTCCTGACTTCAGGGCTGGTGCTCTAACCACTGCGCCACCTAGCTGCCCAAATGTTGCTCTTTTTGCTTAAAAAAAGTCAATTTCAGTTAAATGCTAAGAATATATATTCACCCATCCAGGCTAAGAGTAAGGGCAAAAATATATTTTTAAAAATCTTTAAAAATTATTTTCATAATTCAGTCACTAAAGTGATTTTCCAATCATGTGGTCACCCCTCTTCCTCCAGCACCTATTTTCACCCCCTCTCAGTAAATTCCAATGGCTACATATTGCATCTAGAAACAAATAAAAATGCTGTTTGTCATTGGAAGCCCTTAATAACTTAGTCCCCTCCTACTTTTCCAGTCTTTTTACAAGAAGACACTGGCCTCCTAGCTGTTCTATGAATGAGATGCTCCATCTTATGGCTCAGAGAATTTTCTTTGATTGTCCCACATGTCTGGAATGCTCTTCCCTCTTCTGTTCCAATTACTGATCTCCAGGATTTTTAAGTCTCAACTAAAATCTCACCTTTCACAGGAAGCTTTTCCTATCCCTTTTTATTCTGGTGCCCTCTATTATTTCCTATTTGTCCTACATATAATGTGTATGTGTTACATGTTGTCTCCCTTATTTACTTTATTATTTACTTATTAGAAAGTAAACTTGAGAACACAAACTTTTTTTGGCTCTTTTTTGATCTTCAATGTTTAGCACAGTGCCTGGCACATGGTAAGCACTTGAAAAATGTTTATTATTTGAATTCATATTCAAGCTTTGTTGTTACAAAAATTATGGAGACCTGGAGTTTTAAGAACAGAATAGAAAGTTGCTTAAAATGGGGAATAAGGCTACAGTGGAGTATCACTGAGACTCAGAAGGGAAACATTATTTACACTGCCACCAATATGTGGATCAAAAAGAATAAGTGGTAGCAGAGATCAAACTAGCCTGGTTTATTAGGAAAAAATGTTGAATTTGGAGTCAAGAGAATCTGAGGTTTAATGCTACCTGTCTCTTACTAGTTAGCACAAAGAGGTATATATTTAGAATTGTAAAAACTTACAAAGTCATTGAATTCAAACTCCCATTTTACAAATAAAGAAATTGAGTCTCACAGAGGTTATGGCTTGCTTAGGATCTCATATCTATTAACTGAAGTGGATTTGAACTCCATCTCCAAGGAATTTTACTATGTCTAGAAAGGTCTCCTTGCTCATTTCTGTTGCCTGGCTTCTTTTAAGACCCAGTTAAAATCCCTCCTACAGGTACCATCCTGATCCAGAATTAAGGAGGTATTTTCTTTCTGCTCATTATCTCCAATTTATCTCCTATGTAGCCTGTTTGTACAAAGTTTTTTGCATGTTATTTCCCCAGTTGAAGTCAAGGATTGTTCTTTGATTGTCTTTGTATTCCTAGCACTTAGCATTACCTGGCAAATAGTAAGCAATGAGCTCTTGCCAAGTCCAATGCCCTAGCAAATAAGCTTGATTCTCAAGACACTTTGCATTATAGAATTCCTCAGTCTGTTTGCTTCCCTACAAAATGAATATTTCTACAGTATTTACCTTACAAAGCACTTAACTTAAAGTACATGTCAGTAGAAATAATCTTTTTGACCTTGTTTCCTCATCTGTGAAAACCTGTAGAACCTACCTCACTGGTTTGTTCTGTTAAGAGATAATATATGTATTGTGTTAAACTTAAAAATGCATAATTGATATAAGCTGTCATTACAATTAGCTATTAAGAATAAAGCAGGAACTAATAAAGGCTGTCATAAGATAAACCATTAAGTCTAAAGGTAACTAGGTGTACAGTGGATAGAGTTCAAATATGGCCTCATTTATTAGCTGTGTGACACTGGGCAAGTCACTTAATCCTGTTTGCCTCAATTTCTTCATCTGTAGAATGGATTGGAGAAGGAAATGGTAAATTACTTCAGTATCTAACCAAGAAAACCCCCAATAGGGCCTGGGAGAGTGAGACAGTTCTGAAAAATGATTGAATTAAAACAAACTGAAGGTATTGTCATAAAACTTCTCTAGGAGAAAGAGGCAAGTTTTATATGCTCTGAGGATATTAAGAGAAGTCTCATAGATGAAAAGAAATAGAATACCACTTAAATGCCAGAAAAAAAGGAATATTTATTTAGAGCTTAGTATGTGTCAGGCACTGTGCCAAGCACTTTTTTTTTTTTTGCACAACTATTACACTTTTGATCCTCAAAACAACTTTGAGAGGTAGGTGCTATGATTATCCCCATCTTAAAAGTTTTGAAAACTGAGATGATTAAAGTCATTTGTCCAGTCATGTTAACAGAGCTAAATTCCTGAGTTAAAATTTGAAAACTGGTTGAAAACTGAGGAACAGGATTTGCATGATTGTCTCCTTTGTTCAATGATCTTAGATTATTTAACCATGGGCTGAAAAAATTTCAAGATTTTGATGCCTCATTCTCAAACCTTTTAAAATTTATAAATTGTCATTCTTTTTAAGACTATCAAGTTATCTAGACTCAGATTAGAAATGTTTTTATGATTTGTAAATCATATTCATGTCAGCTCTTATATAAAGTATTTGTTTAAATAAGAAATCAACATTTATTCCATTTATAGTTGCTCTAAGTACGTGCATGATTCTAAATGCTGTGTAGCACTTATATAAGAAACATAAAAGAAATAGGATAAAATTCCTTAATCTAAGCTAATAATTTAATCAGAAAAATTCTTTGTATGAACCTAACAGTTATAAATGTGTACATACCTGTTTTTTGAAGGTTGTAGCTGTTTTTCTTCTTTTCAAGTAAGTGTAACCTAGGTAACATGGCATTAAAAATATCAAGATGAAAACACATATATTTCTTTTGTCTTTAGTTTTGGCATTTACAAAATTTATGAAATATTTATGTTCAGTTCAAAAATGTTTTTCAAGAAGTTAAAAAAATTGCATTAAGATTTAACAAAAAACTGCTTGGGGCTTGGCATTCATTGGCAGCTCACTATGAATCCAGCTACCATAAAAATGTCTTAAGAAATAATTTTAAAACCTCTTCTTAAATTTTTTTTACATGCTAAAATTTCCCCCATTTCCCTCCCCAACTAAAAGAAAAAAGAGGGGGGTAAATAGGCAAAGGTGATTGACACATGAAAAAAAAAAAACCCTGAAAAAAGTATATCATATTCTATATCCAGTCTTCCCAGTCCTCTTTGGGGCCCTAATTGTTTTTTGTTCCCTTTTGTTTTGTGATAGTTCTTTTCATTTACATTGCTATACTCATGGTATATGTTGTCTTCTTGGTTTTGCTTACTTTAGCCTATTTTAGTAAATAACAGAAAAAGTTTTGGCCAGAATCCTGACTAGGTAAAAGAGGCCTTTTTGTGTCTCACTTTCTATCTAGCGTTAATGACTGTTTGGGTGTTACCTCAGTCGAACTGATATCTACAGGGAAAAGACTTCAGCCAAGGTCTTTCATTGCTTGTAGAGCTATCTTTAGTGGTCCTGACATATCTTGCCAGCAGGCCCAGTTGCCTCTGGAGGGGAGAATGAGGCTGTGATTTTGCACATCCTTCTTTCATTTTAATCCAGTTTACCTGCTTATCATGGCATTCTTCTGGAATGAAGGGCAAACAACAATAGAAAAAGTAATGAAGGTCTGAACTAGAGTGGTGGCTTCAAATGGGGAAAGTGAGACAAATCTAAGGAATACTGTGTAGATACAATTAAATTACTTTCATTTTTTATGTTTAGATCATTATTCAAGATATCTATTCAATTTTTCCTCTTTGATGTTCCCACAAATTTCATATTCATCCCTCCAAATTGTATTAAACTCGGTGGATGGAAAAAATAGTTTAGACTTTTTTTACTTAATACAAGAATAGATAATCTCAAGGCAGCTGAGGAATTCCCAGGTTCAAAAATTTATTTTGGAGTTCTCTGGTTAATAAATAAATAAATGTATTTATTTATTTATTTATTTATTGCTGAGGCAATTGGGGTTAAGTGACTTGCCCAGGGTCACACAGCTAGGGAATGTTAAGTGTCTGAGATCACATTTGAACTCGGGTCCTCCTGACTTCAGGGCTGGTGCTCTATCCACTACGCCACCTAGCTGCCCCAATAATACATTTTTTTAAACTTATATATAACTATATACACATAATTAAATGTATTAATTCACTTAAAACGTCGACCTGAAATTTCTTTTTTGAAAAATTATTTTCCAATCTAGCATGCATTGATAAATTTTCTAGAAATTGTTACATTAAAAAACAATATTTATACTAATCTTGCTATAACACTAGTGTTATACTGGTGGTTATAATAGTGGCAAGACAAGGACTAGAACCTGAATCCACTGTCTTAGACTCTGTGGCATTGTAGATTGCTGAGATCTTAAGATACTTATACACTGAGTTGTCCTTGTAAGATAGAGGTAATAGCACTTAACTACCTGAATAGCATACTTCTTCCACAGAATAAGTGAAAATACCAAAAAAGACACATCTTGTATCTCAGTTTAGTGATTACATCATTTGGGAGATAGTCAACTAAACAATTTTCTTTTTGATGGTGTGATTCTGGAAACAATATTGCTTTTTAGTTCACCAGATTCTTTAATACTTTTAATGAGCTTTGAAAATAGCCATTTGTAAGTTATCATTAATTATAGCTATATGTGATATATATCATACCAATAAAGTATGGTAGTTGGAAGCTTAGAAAATAGGAGCTTAGTGATTTCATTAATGCCATATAGCAACCTCTAAATGGCATGACTACATTTACCAACTTATAATAGCTGTGAGCATTAAAATAGTCACAACACACCATTTCCTAGTAAAATGTAAGGAATTTTTATTGATTTTTTTTTTAAAAGACATTTATAAGCCCTGTATTGTTTAAAGATTAGAATGGGTCTAGTAAGAAAACCTGGAATAAAGGTTTAAAATAGCATTCTAATGTTGAAGGACAGTTGGACATTTATGGATTGTTTTTTGAACTTGGATCCTTGGCTTGGGTTTGAAAGGACAAATCTGGCATTAACATTCTAATACAATGATTTGATTCACATGAAAATTGATTTTTACTAAGTATTAAATATTAGATTTCACTACTGGGTAATTTTTATCATAAACTTTTTTTTCCTTAAAAACTACACCAGTACTCGTTACAAAGATGCTTAATATTTATTGAACTGAATAATGACATGGTGGAACATCTGCAAATTTTCAATGGCTTTCCACTATTAGGTCAAGACTGATCACACACGTGATATTCAGCCTGGTTTTAAGTGTGAATATTGAAGTTAATTTCATCACAGTTGCTGGGCACTTTGGAAGAGTATACAACTTATATTTCCAAATATATAAAGTGTGCCAGTTCTCCAAAAGAGCCACCTTTTATAACAAAGTAAAATAGTTCAGCAAAAAAGTAAACAATATCACTCAAGTATGACATTATAGATATTCAGGCTTTTCCACACTTTTGCAAAGAAGGAAGGTGCATTTTCATCTGTTCTTTGGGGCTAAGCTTGTTTATGATAATTTCTCAGTATTCCACTTTGATTGTTTTGCTATTATTTAAAAGTATAATAATGTTACAAATAAGTCTCAGGAAAAACTTAATGTGGGATGGATGACTAAGTATCATAATAATCACTGCCACATATAACAAAATACAAAGCTTTGTACTTTGCAGACATAATTTAAACTTCACAATAATTCTGGGAGATTGGTATTATTAATACTTTAGTCAAACTGAAACTTAAGAGATGTCAAATGACTTGACCATGAACATATACTAGCAAGTATGAAATGCAGGATGTGAACCCAAATCTTTACAAGTCCAATATTCTATCTGCTAAATGGAGCAGTTTTACTAAATAGATGTTACTCCAAAGAACTCATGATCTTCAGCTTATCATTTCCATCTCTATCCAAAAAACAAGATTTGTTCTGAGGGGTCACAGCTTTCTTTTTAATCCTAACCTTCATTTCCTGGCATAGCCTTTTTAAACCTTACTTTTGGTCTTCTGCTTTCAAAGATGCTCTTTGGGATTTTTTTTGTAGGTATGTGAGATTTGGAGATTTAGTGGATGAAGTTTTAGACTTCAAGTTTTAGAAAAACTTCAACTGAACTCAGATCCTGTCTAGCATTTACTTAGCTGAGTGACTTTATTCAAATCATTTAACCAGCTGGTAAAATGGGAATCATAGCATCTACTTCAGAGGGCTCTAGCAAAAATCAATCTAGATAATATATGCAAATGTTATTGTTTGTAGTTTCATTGATTCACCATATTTAAGCAGTGTGAACATTATCCCATTTGTGAGAGATCTGATGATTAAAAAATATACATTCACTAGGTTTTCCCCTTTTCTGAATTTGATCAGGAGGTCTCATATGTATTTATTTCTATCAAATTAAAGTGCTCTTTACTGACCTTTCATCCAATGCCTTTTCAAGACTTAATTCACCTGCCTCTTTTTGACTCTGCCCATTTTTCAGCATAGTAGGTATATCTGAATAATTTGCAATATCTTCTTTAAGTTTTAGCTTTAGCACTGGTATATCTCTATCCAAGTTTTTATATATTTTCTAAGGAGGATATAATCACGTTTTCCACTCTGACATAAAATCAGGCATTCTTTTTAATTCACACACAATGAGTGCTAACTTTGAAGGTTATAAGTACAATAGTCTTATTATTTTATATGTGGTTTTTAGCGAAGCTTCAAGAGGTGTGAAACAAGATGGTTGGAGACCTTTATCTATCTTACCATTTTTATCAATTAATAGCAGCTCAAGTAGTTGCACTGGTCCTGAGAAAGCAATGATTAAAATGGTTAAAAAACATACCCAAAGCCAAAAAGACAGCCATACCTGAAAAATCTTACTTTAAAAGTCGGCAGAACTAAAGTTTTGAACTTTGAACTAGAACAATCCTAACACTCCAATGGAAATGATACAATGTAGCTTGTAGAAGCCTAAAAATATGTCTTTTTCCCCCTACCAATATTAAGAATAAATATTTGTAATTACAAAATTTTGGTTAGTTGATTATATAGTTGGCTGGATGATAGAATCACCAACTTAAGAGCTGGAAGGCAGGCACCTTAATTCTGTAGTACAACCTTTCCAATTTAAGAGCAAATTAAAGGCTGAACAAGTTAAGAGACGTGTTCAAAGTCACATGCATACTAAAGAAAAAAGATCCTGCATTTCAACCTAGGCCTTCTGACTATAAATCTGGCTGGTTTTTTCACTATATCAGCTCTTGTATATGACCTCAAAAACATGACAAACATCTCGGAAAGCTGCTCTAACTTCAAGGACTGCTTGATCTCAGATCTTGTCACAATCTTAAGTAGCAGTTTTCCCCTTCCTTCAGTTCCTCAGGCCCGAAGCCTTCCTTTCCCCAAACTGCCAGGATTAGAGGTCTCAGTCCCCAGGTGGTGAAGATCCAGACAGTGAGCTGTCAACTTGCCAGGAGGCCGTGCACCCAGGAGCCAGGGAGTAAAGGTCAGGGCAGAGGAGATCTACAATTTAGGATCTCTCCCTCACCGAGGGCTGCTCCCAAAGCAGGAGAGTACAGGCCCATTCCATCGTCCCCATCTTGAAGGTGAAGGTCAAATGCACCTGGTAGAAGAACGACTGCACTACAGGCGTGGCTCATGCCCCAGCCGCGAGTCCCCCAGGCAGCGCCAAAGAGGTGGGGGTGAAGGGAAACCAGCCGCAACCCGAAGTCCTAAGGAGGTTAGAAGGCGGAGTTATTTCGTTTCGCGTAGCCTCCGTCGATTTCCGGCCATGCGCGGTGACACTTCTAACCTCTCTGGGTTTCCTATGCCCGTCTCTATGGTGTTACTCACAACTCCCCTCCCCCCATTCTTAGCTTGATCAGTCCTTTCCCAGCTTGCACCGCGGCGGAAGAGACAGACTCGACAATAACAAACCGAACCCCGGCTGTGGCGGCGATCAGGGCCCAGCAGTGCCCCCGACCTGAGAAGCCGCCTCAGCCTCGGGGCTTGGAGCAAGCCCCGACTGTACTGTCTCTCCGTCGCTTTTGTTCCTGACTAGGAGTCGGGGAGGCCTGGCAGCGCACCGCAAGCTGTCTTCAGTGGCCTGAACCCCTCCCCGCCCGGAGCCCGGAGGGGCCGGGGGGGGACCCGTCGCCGCTACTGTCGGTTAGCAGAGCCGAATGGGCGGTTTAGAGCCGCCGCCGAAGGACTAGGCGGCGGCGGAAGATGGTTCCGGGGGCCGCCGGGGCTGCCCGCGGAGGAGGAGGCGCTGCCGCCGGGTAAGAGGACGCCTCTGCCGCCGACTGCCTTCCCCCTCAGCGAGGCAGCTGCTGCTACCGCCGCCGGGGTTGTCAGTCCCAGAAGCGGAGCACACCCGGGGCCGGGAGAGGGGGGCGCTCGCTGGGGTCCGGAGGTCCTCGCCCAGGAGTCCCCCCCGGGGGTCTGGATCCCTGGGGCAAGGGGCGGGGATGCTGCTTGGATCCTCCTGGCTAGTGAGCTCAGGCATCCCGGACCGTACACTGGCCACCCTGGAGACAAAAGCGGCAAAGTCGTGAATTTTGGGAGGAGCTGGGGCTGTCTGTCGCCGCATGGGACGGAGCTGACATTTAGGTTCTCGAAAGGTGCCTGTGCTGGGGACTCCCCTACCCCCAACTTTGCTGCTGGGAGGAGGCCGGCAAAGTTGTGGGGAAAAGGAACCGGTGGCAAGGGACACCCTCCCTGGTAGGAGGACCTCTCTCCCTTTCCTCCCCTCTGGGCGGGGAACGGATGGAATGGTGTTTTCTTCCTGTAGGAAATGCAAAGTTGAGCAGGTCTGGGCTGAATGAATCTCTGGTTCGGCTGTTGAGACAGACAGCCGTGTCTTTGTCCCTTTGGAGTGAGAGGGTCGGTATAAAGTTACTTCTAGGGATGACTCAGCCTCTCCGCACATTTCCACCTGCCCCCTAGTGCTTTTTTTTTTTTTTGGTGGGAGGTTGGAGTGGGTTTTCACAAGTAGTCTGATAGATGCAGACTGTTAAATGTGAGAAATAACGATATTTTAAGGATACTCTCCTTGCACCTTTTTGGGTGCCTGTGCAATGTTTTGTAGCTTATAATTTCGTAATCTGTTATTTCCCTTCTTGACTCTTACAAGTGTACTTATATCCCTCGAAGTGGGGTAGGCCTAAGTATCAGGAGTAATGTGCCTGCTCTTGATAGTCATGTTATCTCTTGATAAGGAGGAGTATTTTGTTCAACTTGACTATCTAGTTTGCACTGATTTCTCATGAAAAAGTGGCTGGCTATCAGTAATTGCTTCTCCTAATTTCCTCTTTTCTGTGTTTTCACCTGTAGCTAAACTTCACATTGCTTTCATATGTGGATACAGAAGGCTGAGATTTAGGAAGTTTCTTAAATGTAAATTATATTAAGCAGTTTTTAAATTGCTAAAAGACTAATAAGGATTTTGATTACTTAAAAATGACAAGAATAATTTCCAATCCAATAAATGAACCATTGCCTAAGGATTAGAGAACTTTTCCCCCATATATTGTAACAGAATAAACATGTATAAGCACGTTCTTTTTGTACCATTCCTCTTTTATATAAACTCTTTAAGTGACTTTTTTTTGGCTTTTATGTAAAATGGATTAACCTACCTTGTCTTATAATAAAAGATCTTGAGCAAAGTAGATCAGTTTATTAGTTGCTTAAACATATTAGGAGAAAAGAGGTTTGTTTTTTTATATTTTAGAAATATTGGAACTCATTATTTAGGGTATTGACTTCATTTTCAGTAATGTTAGCCAGTATATATTTTAAAATCTACAATAGAAGTGTTTGGTCCTCCAACTATGTATGTTTAAGCAGTATTATTAAAAAAGTAGTATGGAGAAAATTACTTTTCTTAGTTGTAAGAAAAAAAAGGAGCTTTGCTAACAAACAAGAAGTCATTGCATGACAGCATTTTGAACTTTTGAATCTGATTTTTTTTTAAAGGGCAAGGATCACAAAACCTTTGTTCAACTAAAACTCCATTCCATGGCCTAACATGCAAGCTTTGCATACAAAACTAGATTTGAAGTCAGGATCCTGATTAGAATCCATCTATCTCTATCTTGCCACTTAACCTCTTTGTGCCTTAATGGTGCCTTAATTTCCTTATCTGTAAAATTCAATGGCCCTAAGATTCTTTCTAGGTCTAAATCTCTGATGCTATGAACTTTAACATAAACTTGTACTGTATAAAATTTACTACAGACATGTAATAATAATATCTAGCATTTATAATGCTTTAGGGTTTGAAAACACTAATCTCATTCTATCTTCTCAACAACATTGGGCAATTGGTGCTGTTATTTCTCACATTTAAGAGATAAGGAAATTTAAGAAGGCAGAAGTTAAGTAACTTGCCAAGATCATGAAGTTAATGTGAAGCATGATTTGAACTGGTTCATTTTGTTCCAAGTCCAGTGTTGTCTATCCACTTTGACCCTACTTCTTGCTACTTAGAAATTTTTATTCTTAAGTTGTAAATTTTTAAAAAGTCATCTTTGAAACTTAATTTTGTTTATAGCAACAAAAAACTAATATGAGATTAAATACGTGAACAAACATTTAAGGGCTTACTCTTTGCAATTTAATAAGTATTAAATAACAGTCCTGTTTTCAAAAAATTCACATTCTAAAGGAGAAGATTAACATGTAAGTAACTAAATACATAGAAGATAGAATGTAATGTTAGGGAGAAAGGCAGCTGGAGGTGGAGGATGCTGAGTAGGAAATGCTTCCTTTATGCAGTGGGATTTGAACTTTTAAGAAGAAAGCTAGGAAAAAATTTGAGGAAACAAGGAACAATATTTTGGTCAGAAATACTAGAGTGGTTTGCCATTCCCCAGCTGATTTTACAGATGAGGAAACTGAGGCAGAGTTAAGTGATTAAATTTAAATTTTTGGTCAGATTGGAATTCAGTAAGATAGGTCTTCTGACACCGGGCCGACACATTATTGTGCCACTTAGTTGGCTATTTCAGGCTCAGTCACTGTAAAGGCAGGGAGATGACTTTTTTTTTTTTTTTTAATTAAAGCTTTTTATTTGCATAACATATGTATGGGTAGTTCCTCAACATTGATTCTTACAAAGCTTTCCATTACAAATTTTCCCCCTAGTCCCGTCCCCTCCCCTCCCCTAGATGGCAGGAAGTCCACTACATGTTAATTATATTAAAATACTTACAAGTCGAATATATGTATACATATTTCCATACTTATCTTGCTGTGCAAGAACAATTGTATTTACATGAACAAAAAATATCTGAGAAAGCAAATCCAATGCAAACAAACATCATGAAAGTGTTATGTTGTGGTCCACATTTCGTATCCCTCTCTCTGGGTGTATATGGCTTTCTTCACTGACCAAATGGAACTGGTTTGAAGCATTTCATTGTTGAAGAAAGCCATGTCCATCAGAATTGATCATCATATAGTATTGCTGTTGCCGTGTATAATGGTCTCCTGGTTCTGCTCTTTTCGCTCAGCATCAGTTCATGCAAGTCTCTCCAGGCCTCTCTGAAATCATCCTGCTGGTCGTTTTTACAGAACAATAATATTCCATAACATTCATATACCATAATTTATTCAGCCATTCTCCAATTGATGGGCATCCATTCAGTTTCCAGTTTCTAGCCACTACAAAAAGGGCTGCTACAAACATTCTTGCACATGGGAGGCCCTTTCCTTCCTTTATAATTTCTTTGGGATATAAGCCCAATAGAAACACTGCTGGGTCAAAGGGTATGCACAGTTTGATAACTTTTTGAGCATAGCTCCAAATTGCTCTCCAGAATGGCTGGATCCGTTCACAGTAGGGAAGTGATTTATCTGGAAAAATCAATGTAAATAGATTAAGAGTTGTTGGAGTTGTGGGGAGTAAGGTAGAAGACTAGAAAGAAAGGGGTCAGTTTGTTAAGGAGAATTTATGAAAACGATTTTTCAGGTAATAGGGAGCAACTATAGCCCAAATCTTTACAATAATCATTTTTGGTAGCTAAATGAGGAAGATTAGGAATTGCACTGGGAAGAGACTTGAGACAGGAGACTGACCTAGCAAAAGGCTTTATCTAACCCAGTTGAGAAGTTGGCCCAAATTTTTATAGTAATTGTGTGAGTTGAAAGTAGGGACCTATTAAAGAAATTCTATGAAAGTAGAAATGACAATGTGAAGAGAATGAAATGTGTTTGGGAGAATGGTGATGTCCTGGATAGTAACTAGGAAGTTGAGAATAGGGATTTGTTTTGAGGAAAAGTTCAGTTTTAGAGTTTGTGATGCTTTACATATCCTGTTGATTTAGGACTAGAGCTCAAGTAGGGATGTGGTCAAAATATTCTAAATAAACTTTAGACATGTATTGAGAAGTTTGTGGACTTAAACTGTCAGTATTGCAAAGCAGTTTAGTTTTTTCAGAGATATTAAGATTAACTCCATGCCATCAGATAATTTGTAGAAGTATCAACAAAAAAATACTGTCAGTTGTATAGCACTGTGCTAAATCCTGTAGGGAAAACTAAAGAACCCCAACTTTGAACGAACTGACAAGTTTAATTGGAGAGAAAAATGTTGAAATGCACAATCTGTTGAGGAAGTCAGCAAATATATACGGGATAAATAGAAGCTAATTAACAAAGGGAAGGAAGTAGAATTCTGAAAGTTTAGGAAAGACTTCTTATTTTAAAAAAAATGGATGTTAGTTGGGATTTAAAGAAAACCTGGGAAATTAGTAAATTAAGATGAGGATTGAGAGCATTCTAATATTACAAAGATCATACAAAAAAATGTGAAGAGAAGCAAATTGAAACTGACTTGAAAAATGAGAATAACATACAGCTATCTCATGAGTAGATACCCATCAGTTAAGAGATTGCTAAACAAAGTACAAGCAAATATTACTGTACAGCAAATATATATATATATAAATGATTAAAATAAAGAAGCATGGAAACACAATATGAAATTATGCAAAATTAAAAATGAGGAAAATATACATAATGCCTATGATGTTGAGGTTTCTACCACACCAATGTCTTGATTATTTCAATAACTAGCTGGGTAGATATGGTTGCCTCAAATCCCTCCCCACTCCAGTCCAGCCTGTATTGAACTACTAAAATGATTCTCCCAAAGCACAGGTCCAATCAGTTTATCCCTATCCCCCAATTCCCATAAACTCCAGTGACTCCCTATTGCCTCTAGGATCAAATAGAAAACCATGGATTTACTCTTTTAAGGGAATTCCTGGGTGGGTAACTGCTGCCAAATATATATTTATCATAACAAATTATGGAAGCAAAAACATGTATTTTATTATTATGTTCATGTATAAGATCAAACCCTAAGGGAAAAAAAAAGGATCTCTGTAGGTAAAATTAAACTACATTTAGAGGACTTAAAATAGACAGATGGAGAAGGTTTTATATACTGTCAGGGGCAGTTAAAATTCTTCCTCTCGCTTCTAATAAAAAATACAATTTAATCCTCTAAATAAATTTTCACGTTACATGGCACAGGCTTTAGTCAGGAGGAATGGCCCTGGATCCCAAATAAACAAAACAGAAATAAAAAATTCCTACAATAATTTAAAGCCCTTCCTACCCTAAGAATCTCCTACTTTTCCAATCTTCTTATATACAAGTACTCTTCAGTAGCTACTTGGCTATCCCCTATACCTAGAATGCATGGAGTTGGAAGAATCCAAAGAGTGCATTACTGGTAAGAAAATAAATTGAGAGGGCTTTTTCGTGAACTGCTAAATACTATCATTGTAATTATTTCTATTCTTTGCTACCACAAAAAGAAAGTATTGATCTGAATACTTTTGTATGTGTAGAAGGATTTCTTTTTGTCATTGACCTCTATACTTGTAGAATTTTCTGGAGCAAGAGTAGGGGTGAACATTTTTGTCATTCTCTGCAAATTTTGAGTTGCCTGGATCAGTTTATAATTGCATCAACCATTTGTTAGTGTCTATCTTTCCAAAACTGTCGTAAAATTTATTTTTCCTATTTTGTCATCTTTCCCAATTGTAAGATGAAACCTTAGAGTTTGTTTTGAATTTTATTTTTCCTACTATTGGTAATTTAGAGTATTCTTAGGAGTGCCAGTAGTTCACAGTTCTTTTGAGAACTAGTCATTTTGTTGTTGTTTTTTCATCAGCAAAAATTTATCTTATCACTACCATCCCCCTCATAACCTCATCTCCATTTCTTACAGCAATGGGCACTCCCTCACTTTAACAATCCTTTGGTGCTACAAAAAGAATTTTTGATATTTTTGTGCATCCTTTTGTTTTGTTTTTCTTAGAACTGATTAATCCTTACTCCTAGTTAGTCACCCAGGATTAGGTGCAAATTAAAGAAATGGTCATCATAAAACATTGTGTATCTGAAATATTAAATTCCTGCAAATCTAATGAAAAAATGTAGCATAAAAAGCAGGAACAATTTTGGATTCGAAGTGAAGACATTAACAGTTGAATATTGACATAAAATTTGTTGGCTTTTTTTTTCAGAAAGTGGGCATATTTCTTTTTTTTTTTTTCTTCTTTTTGCTGAGGCAATTGGGGTTAAGTGACTTGCCCAGGGTCACACAGCTAGGGAATGTTAAGTGTCTGAGACCAGATTTGAACTCAGGTCCTCCTGACTTCAGGGCTGGTGCTCTAACCACTGCGCCACCTAGCTGCCCCGAGTGGGCATATTTCTTCATGGGATCTCTGGGGAATTGATTGTTGCTTTGATGAGAGTTCAAGTTGATAATTCTTTGCAGTATTGTCAGTGTATAAATTATTCTTCTGGTTCTGCCCATTTCAATTTGTATCAGTTCACACTACGCAAAATTCTCTTAAACCATATTTTATTTCATATAAGAATTTACAATACATCCACATGTCATATGCTACAATTTACATAGCTATTCCCTATTTGATGGGCGCACCTTTCCCTTCCCTTTTTACATTTATTTGTATTTTTTTCTTTTAATTTCCCTTTGGGGATCAGGACATCATGCTTTGAACTCTTCCCTTCCATTCATTGTTTTTCCTCTTAATTCCTTTTTCTCCTTATTCCTCACCTACTTCCTACTGATACTAAAATACTTCCACCTTAAATTCTTCAAGTTTTGCCTGTGTTTTCTTGGGTTCATCGTTTATTTAATTCAGTCAAAGTATAGTAAAGTATCAGGTATCCACTTCCATCAACCCTTTCTCTGTTTCATACTTTTATCCCATTTATGAGATAGAAAAGTGGCTGGTTCAGGATCACACAGCTAGTAAGTGTCTGAAGCCAAATTTGAACTCGGGTTTTCCTGTTTCCAGGCCCAGTTCTCTATCCACTGAGAACTTAGGTGTTTCATATTCCTTTTTTTTTTTTTTTCTTTCAATTCCTAAAATCCTCATAACAAAATCCATCTCCTTTTTATTTTATTTCCACATTTCTTGTTAAAAATATTGTTTCTGAAGAATGTCAACCCTTGGTTGTCATAGCCCTTTCTCAACATACAAATAAATTTTCCTTTCTAAGTTCCTCTCTAGTCTTGTGATTGTATTTCAGAGTTTTCTACTTAGCTCTGATTTTTCATCAAGAATATTCTTAATTCCACTTAAAGGATATATTTTTGTATAATTTTATATTTATTACATTGTACATGTATATGTACATATATTTTCATATACTATATACTGTATATATGCTGTATTTATGTTGCCAAAGGTCACAGAGGTAGTAGCTGAGGCCAGGTTCTTCTTGGACAACTGTCCTTAGGGAATCTTTATCCTTTGATTAATGTGGACATACTACTACCATAGGAACTGAATCTTACCCTACTATAAATGAAACTAGAAGAAAAAAGGGATTTACAGCAAAATGGAAGGGTAACACAAACTTTCCTTAGGATAAAAAAGGGGGAAGGCAAGGTGACATTCCATAGTCTATCTTCAAATTTTTATCATCAAAATTTACTATAGAGAATATAAAGGCCAACAAATTTTCTTCCGTGAAGGTGTCTTTTGTATAAGTCCAAGTTGATTTTGGAGAGCCAATATGATCAGTATTGGGTAGGTAGAAACAAAGCTCAGTTAACTATTTGATTCTGGGGGATTATTGAGAATGAAAAGATGAGGATGACTCAAGAAACTGGGCAACTGGAAGAATAGTTATGCCTTGGCAGAAATACTGAAATTCATATAAGGATGAGTTTGGGGGGGAAATAATGAATTGTTTAGATATGTTGAATTTGAGCTGTCTATGGGACATCCAGATTGAGATGTTTTAGAGGTAGTTGGATTTGTGAGTCTCTAGGAAAGTTGAGGAATGAAGATTTTATATATAAATTTAAGAAATACTTACATAGAGGTAATAGAATTATTTTTGTTGGGATCAAAGGCAGTAGGGACACAAGAAGGGCTGCGAGCCCAGGACAGAATCCACTTACAAAAAGGAGATATGGGACATGGGTGATTAACCTGCAATCATTGTGCCCAACAAGATGGAAATAAACCATCCTTCCATCAAGTATGGACTGTCTATTTCCTTCTATTTCTTGAAGGCTATAATAAGGGCTCTTAAAGTGATCAGAGAATTAGCTGATCATGCCAGACTAAAGTCTCATTTTCCCTTCTACTGCTTTTAGCTATGAGGTATCATACTATTTATTATCTGTGTTTTCCTTCCTCAAGGGGGGTTGGGGGGGAGACACACAGCCAGGGTGGTTGCTTATCATTGCTGTCCTTATTTGTACTTTTGGGGTTTATTTTTTATTTTTTCCTGAATTTGCATCCTTTCTCAATTTTATGAGATCCAAAATATGTCCTTTACTCAAAAATGTAAAAGGTAAATTCTAAGGTAGTCAGTAATTTGTTTTATATTTTATGCATTAGAAACCGTAGCAGTACTTGTTTTAGGAATTACTTGCATAGAACTTTGAATTGAATAAATCACAGTAAGGACAGAAAAATAAATTGAAGTATGGGCCAATACATGCCGGCCTGTCATGTAGCAAGAATGAGAGACAACAGATGGACAAGCTTAAATACCACACTGAAGATGAAAAAATGTTAACAAAATATAAAAAGCAGCATGTTGTAGTTGTATAGAAGAATATGAATAAGAATTGCACAGAATAAGAAATCATATAGATTGTGATCAGATCCATTAGAATGAATACATGTAAGGATCATGAATCCATGGAAGAACTGAAGTAAAGATTAAGATTGCAGGCCTAAATTTTGTTCATATTATCTGCATATTGGTAAATAAGAACTTCAGTCTTGAGATTTTGCCAGATTAATGAAAAAGAAGAAAATTAGATAACTAAAAACATAGTTCTTTAGAATAAACCAGTATTACTGATTAATAATCTTTTTAAAGTACAAATGGACAGGAATATAACAAACACAGGGTTTATTAAATGCAAGGGTAATTCATAGAAAAGAACACTAATTAGCATTTGCAAAAAATGCTTGATACAAGGGCCAGCTATTTGATGAAGAGTTTTAAGAATTCTTTTAAGGTGGATTAGAAGTGCCATCGGCCAAGAGGACTATGGTACAACTAGGACTTAGAGGTCCATCCTATCAACATATTTCCATCCCTACCTCCTTACTATTGTCCATTAAAGATTGTTAATGGTTTGCTTAAACTTGTTGTTTGTTTGTTTGTTTTTTTGAAAAAATAAGAAAAACAATTTTAAAAAAAGAAAAATATTTTTAAAAGATTGGCATGTGCCCAGCAGATCATCAGGGAACGAACATTCAAAATATATAACAATAAATTTCCATTTCAATAAAGTATATATAATAATAGAATATATTAATGCTTCCCTAGAGGTTATTCTTTGGTTCTCTTTTGTGAATTT
Organism: Myrmecobius fasciatus; assembly: GCA_023553655.1. Lineage (NCBI taxonomy): Eukaryota > Metazoa > Chordata > Mammalia > Dasyuromorphia > Myrmecobiidae > Myrmecobius > Myrmecobius fasciatus. The sequence goes on along the minus strand of JAJPUD010001796.1, from coordinate 318,279 downwards.
TATACTTTATTCTTCCTCTTTGATACTCCTATATTCCCCAAGCTGGCTATAGTTAAGTATAGATGTATTTATATACACACACACACACACACACACACACACACACACACACACAACATTAACACCCACATACAATCAGGCACATAATACATATATAACATACACATACATTTATGCATATGTATGTACCATGTGTAAACATGCATCTAAAACAATATTATGGCTGACATAATATAGATTTATCTTATGATTGAATCTTGATTTTTGTCTAAGATCAACAATTACTAGCCCAATATTCAGGATTAGTCAGGCCTTTCTCTTGCTATTCAGTTGAGAAAATGACCAAATCTCAGCTTTCTACCACCCTCTTCTTCTCTCTCTCTTGAAACATGAATACTCTGCTGAATGAAATGAACAAATCAAGGAAAACTCTGCATACCAGGAGGAAGTATTTTGATTTGCCAGAAAGTCAGTGTAAACCAAAAAATGGGCCATTAGTGGGCCATTAAAATCTCTGGGGAGGAAGGTGGGGGCGATGCATACCTTGGCCATAGGGATTTGTAGGAGTACCACCTCGGACAGATGCATAAAGGAAAAGAGGAAAGAGTGGCAAGGAAAATTGACATCTCAAAATAGTGGAAAGTCTCACCCAAGAACCGAAATGACCTGAAAATTAAATGAGCTGGACAGAGTTAAAGATCATTGGACTTAACTGAAAGTCATAGACAAGCAAAAAATGGAGATCATATTTCTTTTTTTCTCCTCTTTTGGAGGTAATTGGGGTGGTGTGACCCAGAGTCACACAACTAAATATTTCAAGAAATCATGAAAGAAAAGTGCCCAGACGTATAAGAACATTTGGGCAAAGTGAACATTTAATCTACTGAACACATCCTGAAAGAAACTCCCACAATGAAATTCTTAGAAACTTCATAGACAGAAATTTGGTTTCAAAAAGAGTATGGCGAACAACAAAAATCAAGTATCAAGGACTACATAAAACTTGGCAATCAGAGTAATGTAGAGGAGATCTTGGAATACAATATTTTAAAAGGAGAGAGAAAAGTATGCAGCCAAGAATAAGCTATGTGACAAAGTTAAACATGATAGACGGGAAACGTGTGTGTGCATGGGGGGGAGGGGAGCAGAAACGGCTTTCTAAGAATTCTTATTTAAATGGGCAGAATTATGCAGGCACCAAGAGAAACACAGAAGGGTTCATGACATTATTTAATTGAAAAAAAATGGGGATGACACATTGATGGCAGGAGAAAAGGGAAATACAAATTTTTTCCTGCTGTGCAGGCCATAAATTTTACTTTCACAATTCTTGTTTCTTTACTATTGTGCAGGGAATCCGCAGGTTTCTTTGCATGAGGTGTTGATTTATTTTTATAATTTTATATGAAATTATGCATAATATATTATATATAATTATTTTATTACACATTTATGTATATATTGCATTGCATATTATACACAATCATAATTTTATAATACTTATATAATTTATATTTGTAATTTATTCAGATGTTTGGACTCATTTAATTGGTCTGGAATTAATACTGCCTTTGGTTATTACTGTTTTCTGTATTGGTTTATTTGCTCTTGCTCAAGATTTTTCATTGAGTTTTCTTCCTCCTGAGAACTTTGGTAGTTTCACTTGCCTTAGCCTCTTCCCCAAGTGACTTCTGGGAGTGAGAGGACTGACCTCAACTGAATTTCAGTCTCCTTTCCTTCAGGCCTGGTGGAACTATATATGTGCTGTTACTACCTTTGCCCTATTTCTTTGGTCTCTGACAGAGACCTACTTGCTACTTCTGGGGGTAATCATACTTCCACACCCCCCACCCCATAGAAGAGGTTGAAAAGAGTTAACTTCTGTTACTTGTTTCCACAGAATAGTAAGATGAAAACAAAGATAAAGGGGTGTGCTAATATAGACTATATATAGCAGTAGCAAATGAACTGCTAAGTGGATCCCGGAAGCTGTCCTACTCTGCCAGAATGCTGCAGCTTATTGTTGATGAGGGTTTTTAGTGATAGCCTTAGGGCTTATTTAGTTCTTGCCTTTTTAAGGTTTTCTATGTCTTAGACCTTGGATGCAGCTGTAATTGCTTAACTCTTAACCCTTAGAGATATTTGAGAGGTCTTGAGAATCCTAGAAAATGTTTTAGTTCTCCTTGTTTGTCATATGACCTGGACTTCTCTGATGACACATTACAGGTGTCTTTGCCTAAAATTGTAACTGGATTTTTTTTTTTTTTTTGCTGAGGCAATTGGTTTTAAGTGACTTGCCCAGGGTCACACAGTGAGAACGTGTTAAAGTGACTGAGGTCAAATTTGAACTCGAGTCCTCCTGACTTCAAGGCTGGGGCTCCATTACCTAGCTGTGTCATCTACCTGCCCCCTAATTGGAAAATTCTTAAGGGATATACATTTCGGAAGGAACTGTAATGACTAACCTGCCCCTCAGAATTTTCTCCAAAGATATGGGCTTTGGACATATGTGCTATTTCTTAATAAATGAACCAAAAATATTTTCATTTCTAGGTCACCAGATTTCATTTTGAATAATGTCATTCTGTTGCCAATATCAAGCAAAGGAAGCATACACCAGTTTTTAGTCTCTTACAGTTAAGAAAAGTGGTAGTCCCTTTAACAGTGCCTGAAGGTAAGTCTAAATCTTATTTTTATGCATAGTATTTGACTGGCATATAAATAAAATGTTTATCTTAAACTTGGAAACCTTTGTGATAGACTATAAATTCTATGCTGGCAGGAGCTGCTTTATTTTTCCTTCACATTCCCAGATCCTACAGGGTGCCTTGCAATTGAAAATATTTAATAAATGTGATTTTTAAAATTAAGTTGTTAAATATTTTACTTGTAATAGAAACATCATTATTATTGTACTTAGAACTAGATTAAAGTTTGTCTTCTACCAGGATTTTTTTTTTTAGCAGTTGCAAGAGAACTTTAATTATTAATTACTTGTGGAATTCTTTAATTTTTTTTTTTTTTTTTTTTTGCTGAGGCAATTGGGATTATGTGACTTGCCCAGGGTCACACAGCCAGGAAGTGTTAAATGTCAGATCAATTTGAACTCAGGTCCTGATATTTAAAAAAAAAAAATGTTTTAACCCAGTCCCCTGCCACAAGGAGCTTATGTTTATAAATGGAGGAGACCACATGTAAATAACCTGATGAATACAAGATCTATGCTGAGTAAGTGGTAACCTTTGAGAAGACACTAGTAGTAGAATGTGAAAAGGTAGACATCTGTAAAATATGAGATTTAAGCTATGGTTTGAAGGGAAACCAAGAGATGGAAATGAAGAAATAGCATTTTGCAGATGAATAGACATATGCAGTATCCTGCTATAGGCACTGCAGGTAAATCAATGCAGCAGTATCATTGAATGTTTGGAGGAAAGATGGGAAGGGTCAAAAGTTATGAGGAGCTTAAGAAGTCAAAGAAATGCAATTTTGTTTGATCCTGGAGAAAGCTGGAGCTCACTCAACGAAAGTATTTATTGTATATGGTAGGTAGTCACTTTTGTCTTTGTTAAAGTGAAAATTCTGATTACCATGTTACTTTATTTTCCGTGTAACAGTTTGACTCTGGCTGCGTGACTACTATATCCTAAACATTTGTGTTTAGTATTAATCACCTTTATATATGAAAACTGACTGTTGTGTGTATATATGTAGTTTTGCTTTATCTAATAAAATGATTTTTTTTTAATGAATGTGCTATATGTTAAAATTTGGTCCCTGTTTCTGAATTCTTTTTAGTTCTTAAATGACCATATCAGAGTGAGAGACTTAAACAACTAGAATCCAGAGAAATCATCATGAAGTTATATGTATTTTTGGTCAACACTGGAACTACCCTAACATTTGATACTGAACTTGCAGTGCAAACGTGAGAATATTTTACTGACAGATCTTTGTGTGTGTGTGTGTGTCTGTGTTTAATTAAAGAAAATGCATATTATTACAATATTTTTTATATAAATGCTTATTCCTTTTTTTACTTACCCTCAAATTTCCTGCTCCCATCCATTATTGAATAAGACTGTGCTTGGCTAGTATGAAGCCATTCATTTTGTTTAGCAAATCACATTTTAGTTAAGTATGATAAATTTTGCTTACATTTTATGAATGCTTTATTTTATTGCTTCAAAAGCCTGTGATTTCATTATAATTTCTTTCAAAAAAGATTGCTTCATGAGTTTCTGCTGGTCAAAAATCTTGAACACCTGAACATACTGAATCTAATTAACCTGGTCTTTGTATTAATATTCATTTTATTGTTGGGCCCATGTATTATTTCTGTCTTGGGCAGTACCTGTTTGTAGGTACTTCAAGATCTCATTGTCATATTAATTCCAAAAAGAGATGAATTCAGTGAAAAGTATTATCATATAGCCTATAATTCTTTAGAGGAAATTAGTTCAGGAGTAATGTGAGGGAATTCTTAAGACGCTAGAAAACATTTCTGATGAAAAAGGAGAGAGTATCAGTAGACTGTTATGGATACATGGGGAATCAGCCAACTTAAATTTTAAGAATAGCTATACAGAAGATGGAATGAGTAGTAGGCATTGGCAATGAATACAAAAATGTGAAATGGTCCAGATAGGATTGAGAGACAGGCTAATGATTGCAAGAAAAGGTTATGGTACTACAAAATAATTTTTATAAAGTTGTACTAAGGGAACTAGAATCAAAGAAGCGGTTGAAATTGAGATATCTTGGACATAAATTGAGGTATCTTGGATAGACTATTTAGTCTGTAAAGACAGCTATCTAATTCTTAGTTTCTTTCTGTTTTCTTATAGCATAATCAGGCATAATCAGAAATTTAACAATTTAACAACCTGAGATGCATGAGGACATAGAGAATATTCGACTGTTCTTGTTACCTTGTTATAGATTCATAGGGTATTGAAAAAAATAATTAAATAATGCTAAGCCATTGTCAGTGAAAGATCATGAAGAATGTGAAAGATTGTAAAGGACTAGAAAAGAACAAACATGAATTTAGAGAAGAGCTGGCATGTTAGGATGCAGAGAAGCCCAGATTGAAAAAGAATCAGACTACAAATTGAATGATTCTTTGATTGTATGGAAAAATAAAGAGTAGTTCAGTCAAAAGAACACTAGATTACACAGGTTTCAGAGAATCTCAGAGAAATGAATGAATCATTAAATTTTCTTAAAACAATAACCAATTTTGTTAACTATATTTCGAGAAGTCCAAAATGAATAAAAACTAATAGATCTCTTAGAAATAGAGGGCAAAAAGAAAGAAAACAGAATGAAATAGTATCCACCAGTCATCCTGAAAAAAAGCTAAAGTGGAAACTCCAAGGAACAATGCCAAAATCCAGAACTTCAAGAATAAGTAAAAATCCTACATGTAGCCAAAACATGTTTAGATAATAAGTAGTCACAGTCAGGATGGTAAGAGCCATGAATATAAATATAATTGGCTCCTAGCAAATAAAAAAATGAATATAAAAAATACTCCATGTCTTTAGTGTTAAAATCAAGTTCTCATATTTAAATAAAAACAGTATTAATTAAAATTCAAGTTTATAGAATTAGCTAATTTATAAAATCTTGGTTAAAAATGAGAATTCTTACATTTGAATTATGAAATTGCTTTTTTTTTTTCTCCTTTCCAATAAAAGTGAAAGATTGAACATTTGAGAGACAGACTATAGAGTAGGCTTGGAATTGTTTGGAATTTCCTGAGTCCCCCAGACTTGAAACTGCCTTAAGTGTTATGCCATTGAAATCGGATTCATTTTGTACTAGGTTACAACTTTTAAGACTTTATTGAGAATTTACCTTAAGCAAGTTTTTGTTGTTGTTTTGTTACTAAATTTAAAAAGACGTTCTTAAAAGGAAAGCTTGAAATGTTTACTTGTCTGAATATGTAGTCCCTTGTAATTATTACAACTTTTACAATTTAATAAAATTTGGCTTGAATTATCTTATTTTGAATTCTAGCATAGACCACTTTAAATTTGTGTACTTTATATGTGAAAGACACTCTCATTAAGGCAACTGTGAAATAACTTGCTATCTTTTCTCTTAGTGTGGCAGATCTTAAACATGCAATACAAAGCAAATATAAGATAGCAATTCACCAGCAGGTACTGGTAGTAAATGGAGGAGAATGTATGGCCTCAGATCGAAGAGTATGCACTTACAGTGCTGGGACAGTAAGTATGCACACCTATGTTCTATTAAATACATTTCATCTGAGGAGGAAACACATTAGAACCTAAAAATTCTTAGGCTTGCATCCTAGATTAGGATGATTTTTGAGGAGATTGAAATGATTTTTGTTATTTTTTGTGTGAGTGTAGTGAAGGTGGAAGAAATATAACTACTTTATGAAGTATCTATATGTTAGTACACCATTTTTCTATCAGTCATATAATCATAATTTTAAAGTTGGAAAGGCTTATGAATAATGTTATTTAATTTTAAAATTATATTCCTTTTATACTGTAGGATACAAATCCAATATTTCTGTTTAACAAAGAAATGATCTTATGTGATCGTCCTCCTGCTATTCCCAAAACAACATTTTCAGCCGAAAATGACATGGAATTAAAAGTTGAAGAGTCCCTTATGATGCCTGCAGTTTTCCATACGGTAGCTTCAAGAACACAGCTTGCTGTGGTAAGTTGTACACAAATACCTTTTGAACTTAAAATAATTTCAACTTGCATCCAGCAAAATTTTTATTTTACAAAATCATTAGAATCTTTTTTTTATATATCTCCCTGTAACACTTCTCCCTCTCATAGAGCCTTCAAATTAACCATAGATTTTTGTTGATGAAAATGAAAAAGGAGAAAAAAATAAGCAGAATTGATCGTTCAGTGTTGCACACTCATGTCCTTCCCTCCCTTTGGAGAAGAGTGGGTCTCCTTTGGGGTCATATTTATTCTTTGCAATTTTATAACATTCATTATATGTGATACTCAGTATGTGTAGTAGTTTTCCATGTATGTTATCATAGTTTTTGTGCATATACTTTTTGTTGTGCTTCACTTTGTATCAGTCCATTTTTTTCCATGCTTCTCTGTATTTATCATATATTAATTACTTTTTTTTACAACCCAATAATATTTCATTACATTCATGTAACACAATCATTTTCTAATTGATGAACATTTACTTTCTTTGCTAGCACAAAAAGTGCTGCTGTAAGCATACTTTTTTTATAGATTCTTTTTTATTCCAATTACTTGTTCTCTCTTTTAGATGAACTTGCTATGGAGAGTCAAGATTTCCTTTGATAATTTTTGCTGTGCAAGACTTACAATCTAGCATTTTGTTCCTTTTTAACTTTTTTCAAGAACCATTTGGGAAAATTTGCTGATATTTGGTTCTCTCTCAGAAATCCATAGGGTTCTCTGGTTCATCTGGAATTGGTTTAATTTCCTTTGTTTTGCAGTTTTTATTTAGAGATATTTGCAGTCATTTAAATTTCTTGGGGGCCTTATAATAATTTCCCTGTTGATTTATATATTTGTGTTATAGGTTTTTAATTGAGCTGTCGTCTTCCTGAGATCTTTGGTTTGTTTTTTTTCCCCCTTTTATTCCCCATCTTTCATTTCCTGACTCCTTTCTATTTGATGGTGGTCTCCCAAAAGTTGTACTAGATATGTGGCTCTCTATCTTACTATATTGGTTATTTACCTTTCACCAAGCTAAGACTTGCCCCTATTGGGATTATCTCCCAATCTTTGTCTCAATCCCTTTTCTTTCTTGCTTAGTGTCTTTTGATACACATGTAAATTAGATTTCTTTGAGACTTGAGTTTCACTCTATTCTAGTTCTCTTTGTTCCTAATTTGCTGGCTAAGCATTGCTGCCCTAGGCAGAACATGCTTTTACCTTCCTCTGCTTCCTCCTCTTCTGAAAGTGGGTGGCAGAGTTCAGGTCTACTGTGTCTTGTCACAGAATGGGAAAGTGATGGCAGGGACAGGGTGTGCTGCAATAGACAGGGCAGGCAGGGAAATTAGTGTCCCAGAGCACAAGCTACATCTTGCCAGTTTGTGGGCTCTTGACCTCACTACTGTATGCTTTTTGGTGTTTTGACCAGTAAAGATAGCTGGAATTGCTCACAAGTTTTTTTCCTTGCGTATGTTTTGAGAATTAGAGAATTGGAGAAGATAACCAGTCCTACATCTTAGTTTGTCTTATAGATTGTTTTTTATTAATGGCCTTCTTGGGGTATTTGCCTATAGTGGATTTGGGGGTCAAAGAATATGAACTAAAATTTTAGTAACTTTAAATAATTACAAATTGCTCCACCAATAATTGAACCTGTTTACAACTTCACCAATAATGCATGTTTGTCTGTTTCTGATGAGGTTGTGGGTATCCAAGTGGGCATTAGCTGAGAAAACCTGAATCACTGGGTTTGGAAGTCTACCTCCTTCCTGAGGCAAGCTGGGAATAACCCTGATAGCATCATCTCAGCCTTAAGTGGGCCTTTTGTTCTTGTTGGCTTTTTGTTAAAGTGAGCTTTTGATTACAGTCCTACCCGAGGTGGAGGTCTCTGGAACTCCACATTGCTGTTTCTAAATCTGTTCATACTCTAGATGGTTGCTAACTTCTCTATGAATTTAGCCTGCTACTGAAATGCTCCTTGTCATAACTGATTCCTTTTTAGGGCTACTCTGGCTTCATGGTATCTTTCTCTTTGTTACAGCTAACTTCTTTGGTAAGTCCCAAACTCCATTTAGGGTTATTCCTGTAATCCCCCACTTATCATGCCTTAATGGCTTCCTCCTCCTATTTACTGCTAGGGAATTTTTTTCCCCCATGTTAATTGTTAAAACCCTTTTTCCTTACTAAAGACAGGTATTGGATATAGCCTACTCTTAGCAGCATAATTAATTAAATACTCCTGACACCAACCCCATAACACTAATCCTGTACCAGTCATTTTGGTGTCTGGTACAAGGAGAGTCTCACTGCACCTCAATCTCAACATTTCTACAACTCCTTAAATACCGATTATTCTTATCTTTTGTCATTTTTTTTTTATCAGTTTCTTGGTGGCAAGTGAAATCTTTGTGTTTGCATTTTTCTTTACTACAATTTTCCCTCCTTTGTAAAAAATTGTAAACTTGATTTCCTTTTCTAATAGTATGTTACAATCATTGAGAACCTTTTTTCTGTCAACTCTTTTAGGCAGGCTTTAAAAACCTCATTTCTGCTTGTCATTAAAGTTGATTTCTAGGAATCTTCTTGACTAGCTTAACTATAATTTTACATGCAAATAATTTATCCAATTTTAGTATTTTTGTTTATCCTTTAGTATAATTGTATTGTTGTTGTTGACAATGACTAAGATAAATTGTAGCCATTGGAGATCAATTTCTCGATTCTCCAACCCATTCTTCATATACACACAACATACCTCATGTCACAGTGGTTAAAAGGGAATGCTTTGTAGTTTTAAATATCTGGGTTTAAGTCCTGACTCTGACACCTAAGTTTTGTGAATAAGAACAAGTAAACTGAAATATACCTTAGTGGTTAGAACCTCGGACTAGAAATAAGAAAAACCTAAGTTCAAATATAGATTAAGACAATTACTGTATGATCTTATGCAAGCTACTTCAATTCTGTCAGCCTCAGTTTCTTCATCTATAAAATAGAGATAACAGCACAGAACTCCATAGGAAGGGATTTGTAAAGAACTTTGCTAACTTTTAAGTACTGTATAAGTGCTAATCATTATTTGTGCATAGCTATTAAGTCTGTTAACCTCTAATTAACCCAGACCATTGCCTTGGACTTTTTATTTTGTTGTAGTGAATAAAGGACTAAATTTCATCCTTGGTTTATAATACTTTTTGCCACTTACCTTGTATAGATAGCTATTAAAAGTTGTCAGTCTTTATATTGAAAGATGTTTTTATACCTTGATTTCCCTTCATTGAAGAAATAAAATCACAGTTCGGTATATACATATACACTCAGCCTTTATACTTCAGCATATTAATAGTTCTAATATCTTATTCATGTGTGCCCTTGTATAATAATTTTTCCTTGAAGGAAATGAGCCCAGGAAACCTTGGGCTTTGCCAAAATAATAACAAGAATAACTATAATTATTATTATTATAGCTTTTAGGAAATTTGTTAGACTTGATTTAGCCATTTTGAAATCTCAAGAGAAACACATTCACAGCTCTTGTAGTTGCCATAAGGGAAATAACTGTCATTGTCCCTTGCCTCCTAGGATCTTCTGTCATTGCCTTCTTTACTTGAGTAGTATTAGGTCATTTTTAAAGTGATTTGATAGAATATTTCTTTTCATTTTTTTCCCCCCCCACATAGGAAATGCATGAGGTTGCCAAGAAACTTTGTTCCTTTTGTGAAGGTCTGGTCCATGATGAACACTTGCAACATCAAGGCTGGGCTGCAATAATGGCCAATTTAGAGGATTGTACATTATCCTACCAAAAACTGCTTTCCAAATTTGAAAGTGCTTATTCAAATTATCTACAGTCCGTAGAAGATATCAAGTTGAAGCTTACACAGTATGTCTACTAATAATACCTGTAGAATTGAACTAAATTATACAGTTTTTGTTTTGTAATTTTTATAATTTAATTACTTGGTTGTGGTTTTTTTTTTTTCCTTTGAGTTGTTTTTGGGCCAAGTTATATTTCTCGAGTGATTGTGTAGATGGTCTGTTTTCAGAATTGTAAGAAAAATATTCTACAGATTTCTTGAAATTAAATACAATAAATAATATATGTACAATTTAAAAGTTGATGATTAACTGTGTATCTATAAAAGTTTTTTTCCCCTACCCATTTCCTTCTCAACTAAAAAGAAAAAAAAGTTTTTAATGTAGTTTTAATTTTTAAAAAAAAAAGCACTTCCTTCCTACTGATTTGTCAGGATGCAGAATATAATATCAAAATTTTGTTAAATATTTTTCTGATATTTTAAAAAGTAAGATTTTCTCCTAGTTCTACCACAACAAAATTTGAAATATGGTAAAGTTATTCTTAGGCTTGCTTCTTCCATAATTGCATATTAAACCATTGAGAATAGAAAGGTGATTTAAAAAGAAATTTAAAAAAAGAAAGGTGTGCAAATAAAATGAGTATTATAAAAGTGACAGTAATATGTCTTAAAAAGTAAGCTTTTCAATTACTACAAATTTTTATGAAAAATTTTTTACTAATAATTTTTAAGCCTCATAAGTAACTCATCATACACACACATATATATATGTTTATGCTATATCAATATACACTAGTCTATTATAATATGTAATTGTGTAGTACTTATATATAAGTAGAAATTTCATAAAGGAAATAATATTTTAAATTGGGTGAAGAGAGTACTACATACATGTACTGAGGGTGTTAATCTGGATTTTCATATAGTGGGTTTGCTTAATGTCAACTTTACTTAGTCTAGTGCATGGAAAATAAGAACCTATTAGTATAATATTTTAACATAAATGGAATCTTTCACTACCTCATCCCACCCCAGATTGCATATTTATGCTGCTTATTATTCCCATTTTACAAATGAGTAAATTATCACATAATTTTATCAGATTAGAATGTCTATTGCGCAAAGACTTAACTGACTTTAAAGTCATCCTGTAGTGCCCTTTTTCAGTGAATTCACTTAATAATTCTTCAAAGTTACTTTGAATTAGTGCTGTGTGTGTGTGTGTGTGTATTGTGTGTTATTCTTTCAATTGATAGTGTACTTCTGTTTTAAGTTTAGGAACTGCGGTTTCAGTAATGGCCAAGATTCCACTTTTGGAGTGCCTAACAAGACATAGCTACAGGGAATGTTTGGGAAGACTTGATTCTTCTCCTGAACATGAAGAAAAAGAAACAGAAAACAATGAAACTGAAAAACCATCACAATTGGTGCTTTATCCTGATATGCCTCGGATGACTAACAAATCATTGTTAGCCTCATATTGCAAGTCGGTGGAACATTCAGCCCCGGACAACACGGATCCTGAAAGTGGCAAGGAAATTAGGGAATCTTGTCAGAGCACTATCCAGGAGGAAGAAATTTCAGTAGAACATAAAGAGAGTGATTTGCCTTCTTTCAATGTTTCTTTATTAGACTGGATAAATGTTCAAGATAGACCTAATGATGTGGAATCTTTGGTCAGGAAGTGCTTTGATTCTATGAACAGGGTAAGTAATCATTTTGCTAATTGTACATAATAAATCTGTTGCTAATTGCAATCCTACTGCTTTGTTCCAGATAAGCTCTTTCCATTTTTCCTCTGATAAACCTTAGATTAACTTTCATATTTAATTAATTAGTACCTGAAATTTTTATGAAGGTAAATGAAAATGGGGGAATAATTTTTAAGTTACATAATATTAAAATGATAGAGTAAGATGTACTTTTTCCATATTTAATTTTTTCACTAAAATGCAATTTTTAGACATTTCGTAATTGTGGATATTTGTATTTGCTTTCATTGAAAATGTTAAATTCATCAGGTTGTGTTAATTATAAAATTCAAAGATAAATCCACAAAACTATTAAAATTCAGTTAATAGTAAGATTATGAGCAAGTTTAAAAATAAATACCGACTTATATTAAATCTCTTGGCAGAGGTAATAGGAAATAGAGCACTCCAAAAAGAAATGTTAAACAAAGTCACATAAACATAATTGTAACAAGTGAGGAAAGCGTATTTGAAAAGTGAGACATGTTGTTTTTGTTTTTGTGGGGGTTTTTGTGTTTTTTTTTTTAACCGTGTGATTAGTGTTAATATGAATTAGAGGTTTGGATCAGTTAGATTTTATGTGGTATATCTAATCTGACACTAATTTGAATCTTTGCTTTGATTATTGTTTAGTTTTTTGGTAATTTCTTAAGTTTGAGCATCAATTTACTTATTTGTAAAATGGGTATCAGAATGATTGTTTAGCTATCAGGTTAACAACAACCATTATTGTATTTTGGATGGAGACACTGGAATCTGAAATCTGCACTTATATTGATGTCATACTCTGTCTTCAAAGGACTCTGGAGGATTGAAACTCTAAATCAAATGTTTTTTTTTTTTTATCCCCATCACATGAATGCTAAATTCCCATTTTCTGCTTGTCCCTGAGATTCATGGGAGTGAGGCAAAACACCTCCCTCCTTGTTGTCTATGCTCTAATTCTTAGTCTCATTCTTTCTCTACAGGATACCTTTTCTTCCTCTTTATCCATTCTGCTTTCTGGATCCCTGCCCTGCTATATTGTTAAATGGAATCCCCTTCATTCTTTGTTTTATATTCTTTCCACCTACTAGGACTCTTGGAAGCTTTGATTTCTCTTGAAGATATAAATACATATCCTTTGGTTACCCTGACACACTCTAGGTTAGGAAAAAGATTTGATTAAGTCTTTCTTATTGCCATTTACAGACTAAGCTCTTCTTCTTTTAAGTTTACTTATATCTTTTTAAAATTCTCTCTTCCAGATTCTTTTTGCCATGATATACTCATGTCTAGTTTATCCTTCCTGCTTTCCCAAGCAGTTAAGTATAATTGGCTTGCAGTTTTCTTCAATTTCTTCTTTTTCTTGAATCCTTTTCCCCAAATATTCACATCCTTTCAGTTCTTCCAAGTTTGATTTTCCCTATCCTACCTCATCTCCACTCCCCCATTCCAACTAACTTCCTTGCTTCTACTTCATCTTTGTTGAATGCCACTGAATTTTTCAACTGGGCCCTTGTTGCATGCTAGTTCGTTCATTCACAAAAAGAAGCATTCCAAAATGTTTCTTCTCTCTCCAGGCTACCAGTCCTTCTCTGTCTTATACTTTCTACTTTCTCCTTAACATCTAAATTTACCTCTTTATTGAGAAAATCGAGATCATCTTTTGTCAATAATTTTATTTTTCCTAGTCTACCCCTCAAAATTTATGTTTTACCCTTTTCCTTTTCTCCATTATCCAAGGCCCTCCTTCCCCCACCCCCTCTCCTAGATGGCAGGTAGTCTAATACATGCTAATTAAGTTAAAATATATGACAAATTGAATATATGTATACATATTTATACATTTATCTTGCTGCACAAAAAAAATCAGATCTAGAAAGAAAAAAAACCTGAGAAGGAAAACAAAATGCAAGCAAACATCAGCAGAAAGCATGAAAATGTTATGTTGTGGTCCACACTCAGATCCCACAGGCCTCTCTGGGTGTATATGGCTTTCTTCATCACTGAACAATTGGAACTGGTTTGAATCATCTCATTGTTGAAGAGAACCATGTCCATCAGAATTAATCATCGTATAGTCTTCTTGTTGCCGTGTATAATGATCTCCTGGTTCTGCTGATTTCACTTGGCCTCAGTTCATGCAAGTCACTCCAGGCTTCTCTGAAATCATCCTGGTCGTTTCTTACAAATAACATGACATTCATATACCATAATTTAAAGTATGTTATAGTTTTAGGAGAGGGATGCCAAAATGTAGCTCAGAATGGGTTCTATACCCCATAGACAGGACATTCACTTCTGCCTTCTTAATGATTACCTGAACACTTTGGGGACATTCACCTTTTAGAATTCCTCCCTTGAGCCCTAAGCTATCCTGATTGTAGAGTGCCTCGTATGTTCTACTGCAATCTGGGCAACCTTCAACCATGCTTTACTTTATCTTGGCCATTTTCTCACTGAACTCCTCTCACTCCTACTCCCTCTTTCCCATTTGCTCCTTTCTCCTTCAAGTTTTAGAATCACAATCAAATCAATGCTGCCATTTGGTGTTTAAAAGATTATGTCTAGACTCTGTATTCCCATGGCTTCCCATGGCTTAATTTCCTTGCCAGGCTATGTATATTTTGGCTCCCTCCCCCTTCAAAAGTAAGCTTCTTGAGCACAAAAATTACTTTATTTTGTATCTCGGGCACTTACTACTATTCAAATAGTTGACACTTAAATGTCTTTTAAATTCATTTGATACAACATGACAAGAAAAGTAAATTTTTATCAACTTACTTTGACCAAAAAAGATCAGAAAAGGATGGAAACTGCAAATATTATTATTGAATGCAATAATGTTAGCTGACACCTGAGGGAAGACAGAATTCCTTCTCTTTTCTCTGTTAATTTCTTGTTCCTACCCTAGTGAGCCAAGGACCTAAGGAATTCACTGAGTTATCTTTAAGAGGGACCAGCTCCATTGGTATCCCTTGAAGCTAGGCCCTAGATCACTACCTCCCTGCCCACTGCCACTGTGTAATTCTCTGTCCAATTCTCTGTCCACTGACCAGTTTTTGCCTGGACCTGTACACTGCCTACTATGCCAATCAGCTGTTACCTCTATATCCCAGGAATAGAGTGTTGTCTTGAATTCGTTACTTCCTTGTGCCAGGACAGGACAACTGTCAGTAATGGGGCTTGGAATCTGCTGTCTTGTGTTGGGCCAAGCATTGACCTTCCTGTGCTGGGACCTGACTCTACCTCTGTGTACAATGTTGCTGCTGACCTGTGCTGTCATTGCCTTCTGTGCTTGTAGGGAGCACTTAGGTACTGTTACTGCTATGATTAGACTCTTTCCTTTTATGCTGGGAGCCAGAAAGTCCATAGAGTCACTGTCTCTGTCCAATCCACCATAATTAAAGAGGTCAAGAATTGCTATACAGGATAGTTTATGCCAGAGAGTTTGAATTCCTGTTGATATTGGTGGCTTATATTACTCAATACAAGATAATTCTTCTTGCTGCCATTTGGTTCCTATTGGAAGGATCCAGAAAGTCCTGGCATCTCAGACCAAATCTAGTCTGCCACCAAAACTAATTGCCACTGCATAATATATTTGCAATTTCAGTCACCCTTCACGGTTAAAAAAAAATTGATATATTCTATTTTTATATGATGAAATTTTCCTCACTTTTTTTCTGTTCCCCAATAGCCATATCATGTAATATCCCCAAAAAAGTTTTAAAAAGAAAAGATTAAAAAAGGAAGAGAAAGTCAGGTTTATTGATTTATTGAAAAAGTCTAAAAATATTTGTGGTGTTCTATACCTGTGGGCTTCCTTCCTCTGCAAAGGATTGAGATGAGCAACCCTCACTCTTTAATCATTGTCAGTTCCATTTCTGCTGTATCTCTTATCATTTTCTTCTATGCATTTATACATATACTACCTTTTTTTCAGACCCTTACCTTTTTTAAAATAGTATTTTACTTTTCTAAATACATGCAAAGATAGTTTTCAACATTCACTTTTGCAAAACCTTATGTTTGAAAACTATTTTTATCCCTTCCCCCTCCACTCCTTTCTAAGATAGCTAGCAATACGATATAGGTTAAACATGTGCAATTCTTTTCCATATTCATTAGTAAAATCAGATCAGAGGGGGAAACGCAAGGAGAAAAAAAAACAAGCAAGAACAACAGGTAAAACAAGAACAAGTAAAACAACAAAAGGTGAAAATATTATGCTTTGATCCACATCTGGTCTCTAATTTTCTGTCTGGATGTGGATGGCTCTTTCCATCACAAGATGGAATTGCCTTGAATAACCTCATTGTTAAAAAGAGCCAAGTCCATCACAGTTGATTATCACATAATCTTGTAACTGTGTAGTGTTCTCTTGGTTCTGCTCACTTCAGTAGTTAACATCAGTTCATGTAAGTCTTTTCAGGCTTTTCTGAAATTAGCCTTCTTATCATTTCTCATAGAACTGTAATAATCCATTACATTCATATACCATAAATTATTCAGCCATTCTCCAGCTGATGGGCATCCACTCAGTTTCCAGTTCCTTGCCACTACAAAAAGGGTTGCTACATTTTTGTACATGTGGGTGCTTTCCCCTCTTTTGTGATTCCTTTTGAGATATAGACCCAGTAGAGATATTGCTGGATCAAAGGGTATATACATAGTTTGATAACTTTGAGCATAGTTCCAAATTGCTCTCCAGAATGGTTGGATCATTTCACAGAACTCACAATTCATTCCTTTCACTTAACTTTTCACAATACACTTTTTACCTTTTGGATATAGGAGGGAAGCTTCCTAGAAAAGAACTATCATATCAAAAGCAAATGTTAGTTTAACTGTTGCCAGAAAGATTTTGGCTTCAACTCATCCTTTTCTTGGATTTAGACTCCTTTGTCTTTAGCATCTCATCTTAGAACTTCTTGTTTCATTTAGATCTTAGTTTAAATAATTATTTTCCTTCATGAGGCCTTTCATATTCCCCTTATCCCACCCCCCCAATTATCTTGAATATACTTTGCATATGCTAATATATATCCTTCTCCTCAGTAGATATAATGTATATAAAGGCTTTCATTTGTTTGATTTTTTTTTTTTTTTTTTAATCTTTTTGTTTCCCTAATGTCTGCCACTCTCCTAGAATGGAACAGTTAACTACTAATAAGGAATGTTTCATGATTGATTTCTGTTTTGTATAGATTGAACAATATAATAAAAAGATGTTTTAAATTGCAAAACTTTAATTTGAGCCAGTTATTTTTTGTTTTATTTTTGTATTAAGTTTCTTATGAATATTTTATAATGCTAATTATATAGTTTTCAATAAGGTAAAAGTTTTAAAATGGCATTGCTGTTGGTTTAAAATGATTATGATTCTTAAGAATAATAATTTTGATATCATGAATTACTGCATTTTTCCATATTGGGACACAATGAGGCATCGTAAAAGGTAGAATGCCCCTGAATGTTAGTGATTATTTGCCACAATTCTTTTGTTTTGTTTTGTTTTGTTTTTTGCTGAGGCAATTGGGGTTAAGTGACTTGCCCAGGATCACACAGCTAGGGAATGTTAAGTGTCTGAGACCAGATTTGAACTCAGGTCCTCCTGACTAAAGGGCTGGTGCTCTATCCACTGCACCACCTAGCTGCCCCCACAGTTCTATTAAATGTTTTTGTTATGGGTGGTACCTGTTTAAGTGACTATCTGTAGCTTCATTAATTACAACAGTTTTAGCCACGATTCCTTCCTTAATAGAACCAGAGACTAAACTTTTAATTTTCTGTATAGATCATTGATCATCCTAAATCAATTGCCATTACTTGAAATTATTCTTAAAACACTTTGTGTATATGTGTATTTGCATTAAATCTGCTATGTACTAGGTACTGTGCTAAATAAGTAGGGATATAAAAAGAATCAAGACAGTCCCTCCTGTAGAGGAATTCAGAAACTAATGGGTAGACTATTTGCAAGCAATGTGAAGAGAAATAGGCATTGAGGAGAACCAGAGGAAATACCTGGAGCCAACAAGTTGTCTTATTTAAGGAACAAGGATGTCTGTGTCATCTAATTGAAGAGTATGTGCCAGAAGGTAAAGGAGACTGGAAAGGTAGGAAGAGACTAGGTTCTGAAGGATTTTGATTGCCAAACAGAACATTTTATATTTGGTCATAGAGATAATAGGGAGTTTGAGCAGAGTTTCCAGGCTGACTTAACTAGCAGACTAATGCAATAGTCCAGGTGTGAAATGATGAGGACCTGAACTAGAATGGTAGTGGTGGCAGAGGAGAGAGAAAAGTATAATTTGAGAGATGTTACAAAGGTGAAATCAGCTGGTTGTGCTAGCAGATAGGATGTGGGATTGGGGTGTGGGCTAATAAAGATGATGAGCACTTGAGATTAACTTCTACATTGCCTGCTTGAGGGACTGGGAGAATAGTATTACTCCCTACAGAGATGGAGAAGATAAGAGGGATGGAGAAGGTATTGAGGAAAAGATAATGAGTTCTGTTCTGGACCTGTTAAGTTAAAAATGTCTACTAGACATCTAGTTCAAAATGTCTGAAAGGCAATTGAGGTAAAGAGGGAGAAGAGGAACGAGGACAGAACTTTTTGGAACGTACATACATGCATACATATACAGAAAAAAGGAGTCAGCTTTTAAATGGAGAATATTTATTAATCAGTTTCTAATCCTGATGCTTTTTTCCTTTTTTTAAAAAGTAAAAATATTTTGTAAAACTCTTTACCTCCATTATATTATTATTATTTTTTTTAATAAGTAAACTATTCTTTCCATTGGCTGTTGGTTTCTGGATTTAAAGAAAATCTTTGTTTTTTGTTTTCTACTGTTGATGACTTGGAACAATCTTTGTTTTAAAAAATTTTAGCCATTATTATCTTTTTGTTTTAAAATTATCCTTATTTCATAATTTGTTTACCCCCCCATCCCTACAGAAAGCCATGTGTTGTAATAAAGAATAAAATAAAAGGAGTTGGGGAGAGTGGGAAATCAGTTTGATAAAACTAATATATCATATATGTCTGAGAGTATATGCCATATGTAGGTGTGCCTTTTCATATTGATTTTTTTTTCCTGAGGCTATCCTTGGTTATTATAATTATACATATAGCAGCATTTAGTTTTCCATTTTACTTTCTTCCCATTTACCATATTATCTTGTGTAAATTGTTTTCCTGGTTATTTTTGAAACATTTCATATAAGTCTTTCCCATGCTGCTCTGTTCTTTACGTTCGTATCTTATAGAGAAGTAATATTCCATGACAGTGTTGGACCATAATTCATTTAGCTGTTACTCAGTGATAACTTTTATTGTTGTTAGTGATTTCAAAAAGAGCTAATATAAATATTTTTCCAAACATTATACTTTTTCTTTTATCCTGAGCTATAGTTGTAACAATACCCATTCTCTAGGTCAAAATAGATATTTTGGGGCATAGTTAATAATTTACAGTTGCAAAATAATGTTTTAAAAATTAAAGATGTTTTAGTCATTTTGGTATATAATGAGCTTCAAAAGGTTTTGGGAATGAATCCCAATTCTATAGCTTATCAAATTTAATACTGTCCTGAGACATCACTTTTTTTTTTTTTGCTGAGGCAATTGAGGTTAAGTAACTTGCCCAGGGTCACACAGCTAGGGAATGTTAAGTGTCTAAGACTAGATTTGAACTCTGGTCCTCCTGACTTCAGGGCTGGTGCTCTACCCACTGTGCCACCTAGCTGCCCCAACATCACTTAATTTTTAAATGAAGTCTTTCTGCCCTCATACCACTTTTAGTGCTGCCTAAGTAGAAATGTCTTTTAAAAAATTTTAATTTTTAATTCTTGTGATAACATACTTAGTGGTGATAGAAGGAACAGTCAGCTTTAGAACCAAGCTTATTTTTTAGATGCCTTAACTTTTGTATCATACCCAAACAATTTATTATTCAAACTAAATTGATTTGATTTGATTTTTAATTCCTTTGTAATCATTTGGTCTTAATATTTTAGAGCTGATTTAAGGAAGTGAATTTAAGCAGCAAGTGTGTTGCACAGCTTTCTGGGTCTATATTAATTGCATTTTGATTGTATATAGTAAAATATTTATCAACTGTTTCTAATAATAATAATAAAATAAAGATCAGTGTTTTGGCAGTGAAAATGATCTAGTGGTGGAAATGATGATGAAATAATTTCTTTATGTATCAAAACATATTATTAAATCATAATTTTTAATGTTTATTCACTTTTCTGGTACATTGTCAAAAGCATTAAAGACCCATTTATCAGAGAAAAGTATAAATCATTTTTAGAAAAAGTATTAATCAAAATAACTTGGAGATGTCATCTTACACCTTTCATATTGAATAAAATGATAGCTGCATTTCAATTGGGAATGGCTAAATATACTATGTTATATGATTGATGTGAATGTATGTGTGTGCATGTTTATAGATATGAGTATATACATATTCTCATTTAATTCTTAAAGTGGGGCAGGAGGAAAAAAATAAAATGAAAAAATGCATAGCAGAGAAAAAAAAGCAACTTAGAAGGAAACACATGTAGGATTTATGGCATAGGTTTTTGTGAACAGAAATTTACTATATTTTATTGAATGTTCTCATGTTCTACTATGGCCATGGAAATGTTCGTTTTCCTCATTTTGTATTTAAGTTCAAAATAAATTTAAATTTTGTTTTTAAAAAATAGTATAAATATTGTCATTTAGTGGGAGTGCATTTGAATTACTTCCTTAAAAAATACTTCAGGAAGTCATTGAAGCATTTCTTTGCTCTTGTCTTTTAGCTTGATCCAAGATTCATTCAGCCCTTTTTGGTAGAGTGTCGACAAACTGTTGCCAAACTGGATAATCAGAACATGAAAGCCATTAAAGGACTTGAAGACAGGCTCTATGCACTGGACCAGATGATAGCTAGTTGCAGCCGATTGGTAAATGAACAAAAAGAACTTGCTCAGGTAATTAATTCCCCTCACACTAGAAAAAAAAATTATAATTGTTCTGTTTTTCCATCCATTCACCATCATCAAAAAACATTCTTTATATAATATGTGATTACATGTTATTGAATCCTTTTAATGATGAATTACAGATGTAATGTAACTTTGAAAATTAATATATCAGTATAAAAATAAGGTGATTTAAAAACTAATTGCAAGTGAGGATATTCATATTACCCAGTGGATCTGTTTGTTGAAGAAAGCTAGGATAAGTTTTGCTAACCTAAAAATGGCTTTAGTATTAAAGTTTCATGATTAGATTTATAATGGAAATATATTTGACTTTAAGGTGATAAGTTTTTGTTTTTTGTTTTGTGTTTTTTTTTTTTGTTTGTTTTTGTTTTTGTTTTTTTGTATTGTTGCTAGCTGTCTTTGAAATTAAGCCTTTAGAAAAATTTAAAAATGGGTGTGGGGTTGGGGGGAGCGCTGAAACCAAATGGTTTGAAATACTGGAGATGTGATTGGTCACGCAGTCCTGTTTTGTTATTTTCCGTTCTGGGTATCACTTTTTAAAAAGGACATTGCCGGACTTAAAGGCAAACTGGCTTGGTGGCTATAGATTGATTCTCACAGTTGAGAGGAAGATGCTTTTATCTCCATTTGCCCAAGGTCACAAAACGATGAAATGTCTGAGACCAAATTCAAAATCTTCTAGACTCTAGGCCTACTGATCTTTTCTCTGTGCTATGCCATATCTAAGCGTTTCTTGCAACTAGAATAAAGGCCTGTTTGAAAGTCCTAGAAGGAGAATAAATATGTAAAGGTGGAAAGAGTAGATTAGAGCCAAATTATGACAGGGTCTAACTACTAGAATACTTTGTTTGATTCTATTGGTAATAAAGAATTACTAGAGTTGAGCTGTGGAGTGACATGTTCAGAGCAGTGTTTTAAGTAAATCACTTTTAGTTTTATGTAAAATAAAAACTACTGGTCAAAAGTCCCGATGAAAGATGATGAAGTCCTGGTGAAAGATTATGAGATCCTGATAAGGAAGTAGATGTTAGAATTGACAAGATGTGAAATCTGAATGGATATATGAATTCCCCAGAGTCAGATACTATAAAGTGTAGCCATAAAGAATGAAGAGTAGCAGCTAAAAATAATTAGAAATTCATAGGGAAAGTCCAAGAAAGAAGCTAATAGAAGGCCAAAGACAAATGAGCAAAAGTGATCTTGTGTTATTTGGTGGAAGAAACCTTTATTTGTTAAGACTTTTGTGCTAATCTTTGCCATTGACTTAAGTTTATGATTATACTCAAAACACCAATTTTACACCTTATTTTGATTCTTTTTAAAATGAAGAGATTAGGTTCCAACTAGAAAATTCCAGAATTTCATTTCTAACTTTAAAGTTAATATGATTTATTCAACAATATCTTGTCTAAACTTTTGTTGAGTCTGTTTGAGTGGTTTTTAATTGTATTTGTGAATGTATGTGTATATTTTTCTTTGTCAAAAAATAAGAGTAGATTTTCTATTAAGGATATGAGTCTTGAATCTGGAAAAAAAGATCCACTTCAGTTCATGAATGCAGGAAAATATGAACTCCTTTGAGGATAGAGATTGGTTTATCTTTTTATTCTCAGCATCTAACACAGAGCCTGATAAATATGAATCTTAATGATTACTTGATGAATTAAAATCAAATTCTATTCTAATAAATATTTTAATTGAAATGTATATAGTTTTAAAATGTAGATAACTCATTTTAGATTTTTGTTTTGAATTTAACTTAATATTTTGAGTTATTTGTTCACTGTTTTTACTAAATTTTTAATTTTAATATATGTAGATATAAACAACATTTTATTTTTAAAGGGATTTTTAGCTAATCAGAAGAGAGCTGAAAACTTGAAAGATACTTCTGTGCTACCTGATTTGTGCCTGAGTCATGCAAATCAGTTGATGATTATGTTGAATAATCATAGAAAACTGTTGGATATTAAACAGAAATGTACCACTGCCAAACAAGAACTTGCAAATAATCTACAAGTCAGATTGAAGTAAGTTATTTTTTGTGTATTTATAAATGAAAAATTTTATTTTATTCAACATGAGTTTAAAACTTCTTGACAAAAACTTTTGTCAGTAATATGTTGTCATAAATTGATTGATTAACCTGGAACACAAATGAAGTTGGGTTTTCTCAGGTATTGGAATTTTTAATGTCTGTTCATAAATTTAATGAGAAAATATTTCTGGATAGCAGATATTATATGTCACTTTTTAACCTATCATATGCTCACATTTACCATTTATCTATAGGTGGTGTTGCTTTGTTATGCTTCATGCTGACAAAGAAGGAGAGAAGCTACAAGCTTTGCTCCGCCTTGTAACAGAGCTGCTAGAACGAGTCAAGATTGTAGAAGCTCTTAGTACAGTACCACAGATGTACTGCTTAGCTGTTGTTGAAGTTGTAAGAAGAAAAATGTTCATAAAACACTACAGGGAGGTAAGCAGGTTAGAATATATATATATGTAAATGTGTGTGCATGCTCATACACACATGTGGGACTTGAGGAACTTATAAATTACATTTAACTACATTACTAAATTAATTACAATTAACTACATTAATTTTTTTTTAATAGTGGGCTGGTGCTTTAATCAATGATGGAAAACATTTATATGAAGCTGAAAAGTCAAAAAGGGAATCTTTTGGAAAATTGTTTAGTAAGTATTCGTTTGTAGTTTTTGTGTTTTATTTAAATACTGCTTCGATGCATTTTATGTGTTCAAGGGTTCACAAAATATGTTTCATATTCACAAGTTTTACAAAATGAGGGGTTAATATTTGGTTGTTTGCTTCCTGTAGTACTTTTGAAACTTCTGTTACTGGAAAATATTGCACAAAATGATCATTTACAAAATTTTATAATTCCTTTTAGCATACATAATTTTATGTATGAATTATTCAAATAAATATACCTTTGAAGAGTCAAAATTTTTCAATTAATATTTTTGGGCACTAGGACTAATATGCCCTCTATAAAATGATAATTATAAGAAGGGTATTTATGTATTTATCCTTCACTTAGTACATAACATTGCTAAAAAACAGCCTTTAGCCTCTGTCTGAGTAGATAGTTATAAAGGTAGGGATCTAATTCACAACACTATTTATTCTTTAAGTACTAACAACATATAAGGTATTATGGGTCTGGGTAAAAAAAGACAAAATATAAAAAATCATCCCTAACTTCAGGGAGGGCAGTATTCACACAGATAACTTAATACATTAGAGTTTGTACATAGAGAAAGCATTAAGGCTTCCTAAAGGAAGTGGCACCTGAATCAAACTATTAACTAAGCCAAAGAGTCTTCCAAGTGGAAGGGAGGAAAGGAGTATAGTCTAGGCATGTAAAATAGCCTGTTTAAAAGTACAGAGGCAGGAAACTTAATGTTGTGACATTGAGTTTTAGTTTTAGTTTTTGATTTTTTAAAAATATACTTTATATATATATATAGTTTTAAAAATAGTTATCAGTGAAATCTATTGGAGCATGTCTTTTTTTTTTTTTTTTTTTTTTTTAATTAAAGCTTTTTATTTGTATAACATATGTATGGGTAGTTCCCCAGCATTGATCTTTACAAAGCTTTCCATTACAAATTTTACCCTCAGTCTCCTCCCCTCCCCTGAATGGCAGGAAGTCCATGACATGTTAATAATGTTGAATTACTTGACAAGTTATGCAAGAAAAATCCTATCTACAAGAAAAAAAAGAATCAGAGAAAGGCAACACAATGCAAGCAAATATCAATAGAGATCATGAATATGTTATGTTGTGGTCCATATTTCATATCCCTCTCTCTGGGTGTATATGGTTTTCTTCAGTGAACAACTGGAACTGGTTTGAGACAATTCTTTGTTGCAGAGAGCCATGTCCATCAGAATTGATCATCATGTAATACTGTTGTTGCTGTGTATGATGATCTCCTGGTTCTGCTCGTTTCACTCAGCATCACTTCATGCAAGTCTCTCCAGGCCTTTCTGGAATCGTCCTGCTGGTCATTTCTTACAGAACAATAATATTCCATAACATTCATATACCATAATTTATTCAGCCACTCTCCAATTGATGGGCATCCCTTCAGTTTCCAATTTCTAGCAGCTACAAAAAGGGCTGCCACAAACATTCTTGCACATGTGGGGCCCTTTCCCTCTTCTAAGATCTCTTTGGGACATAGGCCCAGTACAAATACTGCTGGGTCAAAGGGTATGCACAGTTTGATAACTTTTTGAGCATAGTGGAGCATGTCTTTTGAAGGCTTGATTAATACAGATTTCTAAAGGGAGGAATTATTAAAATATATATTTTTTTCCTTTTCCTTTTTTATTCCTTCTGTTATAATCATATTGTTAATCTCTTCACACAGGGAAATCTTTTTTAAGAAATCGTCTGTTTAGGGGACTTGACTCCTGGCCTCCTTCTTTTTGTGTATGTATGCATTTTCTTAAACATTATTAAATTTTACATGTTTGTCAGCTACAATTTTGAAAATAATAAATAATTGGAAAGAATCTGATGTGGAAACTGTCGGTAAAGTTATGTGGAAGCTTTTAAAATAATCCCCATAAACATAATGAACTTTGCTCAGAGGCATTTCCCTAGCTGTGTGACCCTGGGCAAGTCACTTAACCTCAATTGCCTCAGCAAAAACCAAAAACAAAAAAAGTCAACTGGTAGAAAGTTTTAAAGTTTCTTTCATTTAGGATAATCTTTTGTCTTTTAAAAAATTAAGGAAACTGCGTACCCTGAATAATTTTTTGGGGAGTATATATGTATACATGTGTATACATGCATTTATGTAGTTGCACATACACACATATAAAGTAATTTAGGAGTATATATAAGCTGTAAAAATAATAAACAAGACAAATTGAGAAAATATGGGTTACGTAGACTCTAATAGTGTCAATTTGTTGATATTGCTTTATAATCCTTTGTCACCATATACCACTGATAAGGCCTTTTTAAAATAATGCAATGTAATGCAAATCAAAATTAGCTGAGGATTGGAATGAATTTTAGCAATTTCTATTTAGAATTAACAGAAAATTGAACTCTTCAGTACCAAGATTTAGCATCTGGCAACTTAATTTGATCACATTGAAACCCATCATGTGTATTGATTTCTGCCTTTCTGTTATCATTATTCTGTGCCCAATTACATTTTTATGTAAAATTCTTACCTTCAGACTCGAAAGCCTCGTAAGTTTGATGGTGAACTTCCAGACATTTCCTTAACTGATTTGAAGTTTCTGCAGTCTTTCTGTCCTTCAGAAGTACAACCATTACTCAGGTAAATGGCATTGCTATGCTTAATTTTAGATGTGTTCTTCATTTGTTTACATTATGATACTGAGTTTTGCGTTGTACTTAGTGAAATATTTTAGAAGATATTGTAAGAAAAGTAAAAAGCTTTGCAAGGTCTTTTTTAGCAAAATCCAGTGGATTTTACTGGAGGAATACTAAGTTAATTAGTCAGAAATATAGTTCAATATGAGAAATAAAACCAATTATTGAATCAGTGGTCTGTCCTTAAAGATCTTTTAAACTCAGGAGAGAATGATCTAAGTGTACCTGCTTAGGTATGTTTTAATACTTGACCATTTTAAAAAATATTCCTGATACATTAAAAAAGATTTTGTTTATCCATTTTTTTAAGCATTTAAATTATGTTATAAGATTATCAGGAATTCAAAATAAAAACTCTTTTTCTATTCAGGGTTCCATTGCTTTGTGACTTTGAACCTCTACACCAGCATGTACTTGCGCTACATAATTTAGTGAAAGCAGCACAAAGTTTGGATGAAATGTCACAGACCATTACAGACCTACTGAGTGAACAAAAGGTAAGATTTTTTTATTTGTATATTTGTAGATAATCATTAAGGATATGTTTTTTAATCCATTTCTGCTTTTGTTTTCCTTTTTACTTCTAGGCTTCCATGAGTCAGACATCCCCACAATCAGTTACTACACCAAGGATGGAAAGTACAACAGGAATTACAACTACTACCTCACCTAGAACTCCTCCTCCACTTACTATTCAGGATCCCCTGTGTCCTCCAGTATGTCCATTAGAAGAATTGTCTCCAGATAGCATTGATGCTCATACATTTGATTTTGAGACAATTCCTCACCCAAATATTGAACAAACCCTTCATCAAGAATCTTTAGATTTAGACTCTTTAGCTGAAAGCCCTGAATCTGATTTTATGTCAGCAGTGAATGAATTTGTAATAGAAGAAAATCTTACATCTCCTAATCCCATAAGTGACCCACAAAGTCCAGAAATGATGGTAGAATCACTCTATTCTTCAGTCATCAATGCAATAGACAGCAGACGTATGCAGGATACAAACCTATGTGGCAAAGAAGATGCAGGAGACCATTCTTCTCTAAATGTTCAAATGGAAAAATGTAGAGCTGTTGCCCAAGAATCACAGTTTAATTTACAAAACATAAAAGAAGACCTCTGTTACTTCAAAACACTTGTACAGAAAGAACAGTGCGATTTCTCTAATTCTTTGAAATGTACAGCTGTAGAAATACGAAATATCATTGAAAAAGTAAAATGTAGCTTGGAGATAACACTAAAAGAAAAACACCAGAAGGAACTGCAGTCTTTAAAAAATGAGTATGAAGCTAAACTCAATGCATTAATAAGTGATAGTGAAGAAAATGAAAAAAAGATTAAAAAATTAAAAGGAGATTTAGTAGGTCTTGAAGAGGTTTTACAAAATAAAGATAATGAGTTTGCTTTGGTTAAGAATGAAAAAGAAGCTGTTCTTTGCCTGCAGAATGAAAAAGATCAGAAACTGTTAGAGATGGAGCATGCAATGAAAAACCAAAATTTTGAAATTAAAGAATTGAAGCAGTCCCGAGAAATTGTGTTGGAAGACTTAAAAAAGCTCCATGTTGAGAATGAAGAAAGATTACATCTCCTTAGGGCAGAACTTCAGAGTTTGGAACAGAGTCACCTGAAAGAACTAGAAGATACCCTTCAAGACAAGCACACACAGGAATTTGAAAAAGTTTTGAATGACCACAAGGTTTCTTTAGAGAAATTAAAAAAGGAAAATCAACAAAGGCTTGATCAGATCCAAGAATCCCATGCAATAGTTGTCCAAGAAAAGGAACAACAGTTGCAGGATTTAAAACTTAAAGTTTCTGATTTGTCTGACCTGAGATGTAAGTTAGAAGTTGAGCTTGCTTTGAAAGAAGCAGAAACTGATGAAATGAAAATATTATTAGAAGAAAACAAAGCCCAACAGCAAGAAACCTTAAAAATACTC
The DNA here is from genome assembly GCA_023553655.1 of Myrmecobius fasciatus. Lineage (NCBI taxonomy): Eukaryota > Metazoa > Chordata > Mammalia > Dasyuromorphia > Myrmecobiidae > Myrmecobius > Myrmecobius fasciatus. Next base: position 289,676 of record JAJPUD010001796.1, on the reverse strand, counting down.
ATTGAAAAAGAAACTGAAAATTTGAAATCAGAGATAAGTAAGTTAAACCAGAAGATTCTAGATAATAATGAGGACTACCAAATAGGTTTAGCGGAGCTGAAAACTCTTATGACAGTTGAAAAAGATCAGTGCATTTCAGAGTTAGTTGGTAGACATGAAGAGGAATCAAATTTACTGAGAACTGAACTAAACAAGGTAACATCTTTACATCAGCAAGCTTTTGAAATTGAAAATAAATTGAAAGAACAAATAGTGGAATTGCAGAGTAAGTTGGAGTTGCAATTGAGTATCCTTGAAAAACAAAACAATGAAAGAATGACCCAACAACAAGAAAAATATGAAGCTATTATCCACAAACTTAAAGAAGACAAAGAGAAAATAATTATGAATCAAGAACAAGACAGAGAACAACTCCTTCAGAAGCTTAATTGTGAAAAAGAGGAAGCTGTTCAAGTTGCCCTTAAAGAATTTGAGTTACAGAGAGATGCTGTTGAAAAAGAACTATTGGAAAAAATTAAACATCTTGAGAGTCAAATAACCAAAAGGTAAGAATTCAGTTGCCTTAAAGTATTTATAATTGAAACTAATAGATTTATATTTCACCTCTTATATGAAATTAATTTTTTTAATGTGATCATGTGCCCTAAACATGTTAAAATTGTGTGTGTGGGTTTTAACATTATTTGAAATATTTAACATTATTTAAAATATTGTATTTGGGCTGATATTTTGAATCATACTCTGTATAATATCCTTTTAAAAGTGAGAGGATAGAGTAAATGAAAAGGACTTTTTGTATGCACAAATGTTTGTGTACATGTATGTGATTGAAATCACAAATTTTGAAATATTTTGATTTCAGAAATGTAGTTTTTAAAGGTTAGCATTTCTGAGAAGTTTTATATTGCAGTTTTCCAGGATTTTTTTCTCAGTTTACTTTCAAGGAAATGTGGGGAAAATCATTTGGTTGTGTTGTATAGGTCAAAATCTGTTTGCGTTTTAACTATGCATATATTTATTGCTTCCTGGTTGTTAAAGGCATATATTATAAATACCTAGTCATTTATAATTTTGAGCAATGATTATTTAGGAATTGATCAGTTCACTTCACAAGTTTCATGTAGCAACATCAACAATAATAGCTTAAATTTATATAGTCCTTTAAAGTTTTCAAAGAGCTTTGTATAACATTTATTATTTAATCTGTTGAATTTTTGACCTGCAACCTGCTGCTATGAGGCTCTTTTTGTTAAAGTTGTCTCTTTTTGTTTCAGTTGCGAACTCACTGTTTCATAACTGTGTCTAACCCTGAGTTATAGCATCAAATTTATTATTTTAGAATTTTTGGACTTAGCCTAAATATTGTATAAAGAAAATTTTTGGTGGTTAGATTACAAGATTCAAGTTAAAACTGCCAAAAACTGTGGCTCAACTATTCTCAAAAGACTTTGGATTTTTCTTTTTTGTATGTTTTCTTTCTTACATATACCAGATATACTGTATGTCTTTGGAAAAAAATCAGCATACTCCATTTAATATTGCCTTACCCAATATCATTCTGCAATAAGTCACAAATAATTCTAATCATACTTTTTTATAACTTCGAGTCCTGTGGTCACCTTTCTATTTACAACTATGTTTCCATGGAACCAGCTATGTCTTCTAATGTTGTTTTACCTAATAACATATTTTTATGGAATCTATTAATGATTCTAGGCAAGCTGTGCCTTTACTTTGGAATTTTATTTTGAAATATTATATAATTATACTATCAATCATAGGTATAAGAAATGTATATGAAAAATTCATACTATAGTCACCATTATATGTGTACAATACATAGATGTTTGTACTTCATAGAATTCATAAATCATTTGTTTATAAAGGAACTGTAATATATGATAGTGGCTGAGCAGCTTCTCAAAGTCTTAATTCTTTAAAGAATGTGTATTTGCCATTGTGTATGGCTAATAGTGTTCCATATTCATTTACTTATTGCTGCATTTTATTTTATTCTGCATTTCAGCCAAATTCAACTTGTTTGTTTCTAAATGCCAAAATTATCCTTCTGGTGCTAGAAAATAAGCTGAGCAATCAAAAAAAAATAATGTTATCATATTTTTAAACATTGCAGAGGTGGTTAGAGGAGTCTTAGTATATCTTGTTCATAAAAGCATGCACCTTTTAAAATTTGTACCTTTAAGATACTGTATCAATCATAAAAATTACTATTTCTGTTTTGAGTATTATTAATCATAAAATTCATTTTTCATAAACTTGTGAACTTGTGATTATAAAAAGTATTGTAATTTTATTGTAGGCTGAAACCTAATTATTTAACAAAGGAAAAAAACTTTTTTTTTTTTTTTTTGGAAACTGAAAGTTAGTGGGGAAGATAGCATTTTACATGTAGAAATTTCACAATCCTGAAAAATGTGGGTTTTTTTCCTGTTTAGGTGCCCATGTGTATAGAATTGATTTAAAATTTGTAACTAGGACTTAAACAATGTATATTTGTGTCAGCATCTTTCAAAAATGAATTTTAGAGCATATTATTTAGGGGAAATTTAAGATTATCATAGAAGCTTAGGACTTGAAGAAAAAGATCTTTTGAAATTGAAAACATGGAGTCAGACGACTTGGGTTAATGACACCCTCCAGCTCTTACTACCTATTATAAACTTGGTCAATTCACTTGGAAGTCTGACTTTCCTCATCTTTAAAACAAATGGTTTGAATTAGATGCCCTTCAAAGTTTAATCTGGCTACTGATTTGTGATCCTGGGCAGTTTGAATTTTGAAAGAAGATAATGATTTTCTTTTTGTGTTGGGTTTTTTTTTTTTTTTTAAAGGCAGTTGGGGTTAAGTGATGATAAAGAGAATTTTCAAGAGTAAGAACTGAACTAAGCGTGCTGTTCATGTCACTTTTTTTTAAAGGTTGCACCTGGCCCTTTTCCTTCATTCTTACTCCTTGGGCTACAATATCCTCTTTTGTAACGACAGCCAGATTTTGCCCATGCTGACTACATTCGTAGTTCCTATCTACCCCACCAAGTAGACTTTCCTGAAAACTTTGATTTTGAGAAATTTTATTTGATGCACGTATTTCTTTTAATATAGTCACTTCTGCTTATGATCAGTATCTAGATGTTTGATCAAGTTAATTCTGAGAATAGGTCCGGAGACAGAAATGAAATAAGAGTCCTGAGACAGTGTGATAAAGTGAATAGAGCTCTTGGTTTACGTTAGGAAGGTGTAGGTTCAAATTTTGTCTCAGACATTTATTAGCCCTCTTCCTTAGCACTTTTATTAAACTTCTCTTCATCTGCAAATGAGAGATTGAACTCAGTCACCTCCTTCTCTTTTTCATTTCTAGATATGATTTATGGCTAATTGAAATTAAAAATTCTATGTGAAATTCTATACAGAATTATAAGATAAGTCACATCTTAGAATCATTTTTATAACTCCTATTTTATTTTTCACATTCTTTTGGTAGTAGTAGAAACTAGTTTTCTTGTTTGTTTTTTCAAGAATGAAAATGGCAATTAAATGCAGTTTTGGTGGTCAATGAGAATTGGATTCCCACTAAAACACCCTTCTCATTCTTTTGAGAACATACTCAATAATAACTTAACCATAATGGAAGCTTACATTAGCCTGGTTCTTCATTATTTACAAAGCTCTTTTACATACACAATTTTTATGGTCCTTATGATAAAGACATAAATAGATAAGTTCTATATAAGAATCTCCAAGTACAATCTGAATTAAGAGTAATTATATTACAGTTCTGTGTCAAATTTAGTTCAAGAGTTTAAGATACTGGGGATATATAAAGGTAGTTAATTTTCTCTTTAGAATACCAGAAGTATACTTAATAGACAATCTTTACTCTGAGATTTTAAAGAAGCACTGATGACAGCATATTGAAACCTACTTCATTAGTTCAAATTTCCCGGGTGTTTTTTGTTGTTGTTGCTTTTGGCTAAAAAGATAATGAAGATCATATGGACATCTTAAAAATTAGTGTAAGAGCTGTTATACTAAAGTAAATGAAAATGATTGACATGATGTACAATGAAGTTTTAGCCATCACTTTTTTCCCAAAAAAAGGATGTCTCCTTTATTTTACATTTGCAATTTCTCTGATGTTTTATTTTAAATTTTATTTAAACAATTTTAGATTGATGGGTAATATTTACAGTTCATTTAGAAGTCTAAACAGTTTGGTCATAGCATAGTTTATCATTTGTTTCCCTCTTATAATTTGATATTATATGAATGATATTTAACTGCATATTTAAAATGTGAAGAATTGTGGGGTATGTAGTCATTCCTCCTTCCCCGCCAAAATCCTATCTTCTTCCTAATTTTCCTATTACTGATATCACCAGGACATCTTCATCTTTTCAGTTCCCTGGGCTCCCAGCTTAGGTACCATCCTTAATTCCTTTCTCTTTCTTATTCCATATCCAGTCTATTGCCATGTCTTCATTTTACCAGGGCTCCATTCTGGACCCTCTGCTCTTCTGTTTTTATTTTATTTTACTTGGTGATTGTATTAGCTAGTTTCCATAGATTCAGTGGATTCTGTTCTAGTGATTCTTTTATGTAACCCTAGTCTTTCTGCTGACCTCAATTATTGAATATATAATTGCCTATTGGAAGGCTCAAACTAGATACACTGTAGCTATATTAAATTCACCATGCCCAGAACTGTTAAAGCCTGTTAGTTTTGCCCTTGTAACAATGCTTTCTTTCCTCTGACATTGTCATTGCCCTAGTGTAGGACTTCCATCATCTCATTCCTAGACTATTGAAGTATCTTTCTGGTTGAACTGCCTTTTCTAAGTCCTTCACCACTCCACCACACCACACCACTATTCTCTGCTCAGCTATCACAATTATTGTCTTAAAGTATACATATGACTATGTTACCCTCCTCCTGCTAAATAAACTCTACTGGCTCCCTGGCACCTCCAAGATCAAGCAGACCTTTGAAATTCAAAGCCCTTTACTACCTGGACTCTTTCTGCCCTTCTAAGTCTTCTAACACTTTTCCTCCATCTTCTCTGTAATTCAGTCACATTGATTTTTTTGCTGTTCATCAAACAAGATGCTCTGTTTCCCAACTCTCATGCCTTCATCTTTTTCTTTCTCCTGGCTTCTTTCAAATACAGCTAAAATTATGCCTTTTTTCAGGAAAATCTTTTAGGATCCTTCTTAATGTTGTTTCCTTCCCTTTTGATCATCTCCAGTTTATTTAGATAGACTTTTTTTTTGTATGTACAAATTGTTTCCCCCATTAGACTGAGTAAAAAAAATTTTTTTTTCCTTTTTTGTATCCTCAGTGCTTAGTTTACAAAGTACCTGGCACATAGTAGGTACATGATAAAATATTTAGAATTAGAGAGCTATATTTTCATTTGCTTATTATGTTATTTATAAATTATAAAGAAAACTGAAATGCAGGTATATTATGACAAAGGTCTTATTACTTAAGATCTTAGACATTTTACATAGTTGATGTCTAAAAATAAGGGTTCCCATTTCATGTAGTCTTTTGAGGTAATTTCCTCCCCACAATCATGTGGAGTATTAAGGCTGTCTTATAGATGACGAAACTCTAATCTGCCACTTCCACTGTACCATTCTGCTATTCCAGTCTCTCATTTTCTTCTTATTTTTCTTTTATTAGTTGGATTGCCAGTAGGGAGGGGAAGTATAGCTAGCACCAGTAGTCATAGAGACTTTACTATACAACAATGACTTTTAAATACTGTCGGTACTGTTTTTTCTTATTTGGAAGTTATTACTAGGGTACCCCTACCCCCTAAAATGAAGTCTTCAAGGGAAAAAAAAGCAAATCTTGCACAAGAATTAAGAATCTGAATTAAATTAAAGGTACTGCTTGTGTCTTGCATGCATGCTTCTTAGCTCCCATAAGGTATTATGTATTAGTATAAAAACACTTAAGAACAAGTGGGTGATTTTTGGGGGGTTTTGTTTCTTAGAAGAACAGATTTTTTTTTAATTAACATTAGGCTTTCTATAAATTTCAAAAGTCATGAACCTGATCCATTTTCACATGAGTTGTTGGACCTGACCATAGGCAAACTACATTAGCATCAGTTTGAAAGAAGTCTTCTAAATTGATGTAGGATATTCAAGCCAAGAGACTTTCTTGAATTTTGCTTGTTTGTTCATCTGCAAAATTACTGTGCATTCATCTGCTCTTTTGGCTTTATTTTGGCTTTTTTATTTGCTTTTTATTTGCAAAACATATGCATGGGTAATTTTTCAACATTGACCCTTGCAAAGCTTTGTTACAAATTTTTCCCTCCTTTCCCCCATCCCCTCCCCTAGATGGCAGGAAGTCTAATATATGTTAATTATGTTAAAATACATGATAAATCGAATATATGTATACATATTTATACAGTTATCTTGCTGTACAAGAAAAATCGGATCTACCAAAAAAAAACAAAAACAAAAAAAACCTCAGAAGGAAAACAAAATGCAAGCAAACATCAAAAGAGAGCATGAAAATGTTATGTTGTGGTCCATATTTCATATCCCTCTCTCTGGGTGTATATGGCTTTCTTCATTGAACAATTGTAACTGGCTTGAAACATTTCATTGTTGAAGAGAACCATGTCCATCAGAATTGATCATCATATAGTATTGTTGTTGCCGGGTATAATGATTTCCTGCTTCTGCTCATTTCATTCACCATCAGTTCATGCAAGTCTCTCCAGGCTTCTCTGAAATCATCCTGCTGGTCGTTTCTTACAGAACAATCATATCCCATGACATTCATATATCATAATTTATTCAGCCATTCTCCAATTGATGGGCATCCACTCAGTTTCCAGTTTCTAGCCACTACAAAAAAATGCCACAAACATTTTTGCATATGTGGTTCCCTTTGCTTCCTTTAAGATCTCTTTGGGATAAAGGCCCAATAGAAACACTGCTGGGTCAAAGTTTGATAACTTTTTGAGCAAAATTCCAAATTGTTCTCCAGAATGGTTGGATTCCCAGGGTTTTTGTGAGGGTAAAGTACTTAAAAAACTTATTTCTCCCTTAGTAAAATAGTAATGGTAGTGTATTGAAAATAAATAATAAAAAATGGGAAGGTTTCTCTTGTGTTAGAAAGTTGTTGCAGAATTTGATCATGGAATTATCACTTATTGGTGAAGGCATTTTCTTGTATTAATATGATTATCAGGGAGATCACAGGTTTTTCTGTTTGGCTTGATCAATAGCACAGAACTCTTAGCACCAATAGGTAGAAGTGGAAAGGTAGCTAGATATTGGCAAAAAGTTAAATTTTTATTAGTAGAGCTTTCTAAAACTGGAATGACTACCTGATGAGATAGTGAATATACTTTCACAGGAAGTCTTAAGGCACAGACTGAATAGTTTATAACTAAACATGTTCTAAAAATCATGTTTCAGAATGGAAGGCAACTTAAAATTTTTTTGCCCTTTTTTCTGTGACTTAAATATTGCCACAAGCTATGCCTTCCTAGCTACAGTGATATCATACCATGTCCTTGAAATTGCTTTTTCTGAAGCATAGGAAGCCAAACTTCAGATAACTATATTCTAACTCGGGAATTATTGTGTTTAAGAGGGAAAATATATCATCATTCTTACCCTAAGCTTGTTTAGTTGCTAAGCTACATTAAGATCATTGAGATATTTAAAAAGAAATTTGAAAAATTTAATAGCTTGTTCTCAATATTATATTCACTTAAGTCCTCCCATTGAGCAAACCAGTGAAGATTCATCAAGTTTAGTTGCTGAACTTCAAGAAAAACTTCAGGAAGAAAAGGCCAAGTTTTTAGAACAACTTGAAGAACAAGAAAAAAGAAAGAATGAAGAAATGCAAAATGTTAGAACATCTTTGATTGCAGAACAACAGGTAAATTTTCTTTTCTTGTGCGTTTACAAGGGGTAAATAGCATCAGGATTTCTCGTCTTACTTGAATATGTAGTCTATATTCTCACCATTGTCATATTAGGACCTAGAAATGGCAGTGGTCATATTCAGGAAGTCTAACTGAGGAAATCTTTAGAGTGTATTGGGCCAGTGATAGAGGAAATTCTCGAAAGATCTATTCAAAAAATAGATTTAATTTAGTAAGTGATAAAACAGGATGAGAAATTATAATCATATCATCAAAGCACTAATATTGCTGGCAAATGACTTTTCTGTTATAGTTTTCATTTAAACTGAACCTATTAAGTGAGTATAGTTGATGAGTATTAACTATTTATTGAGCACGTTCATGACCCTCTTAAGTACACCCACATATTAAACATTATTCTGTGTACGATGAAATTCTTATGATTTTCCTTGAAATAGCGCATTTTGAGTATGGGTTGTTTAATTCTTTGTACCTGTATTCCCATTTAACAAAATGCCTAGCACATAGTAGTAGATAATTGCTGACTCTTTGGACTCTGATTAAAATCCTTGGACAGGAGTTATGCAATTCAACAACAAACTCTCTGGGTTTTTAAAAGATGAGTTTTGACTAATTCATTTCTGAAGGCCCAGCCAGTTTTGAAATTCTAAATTAGTTGGCAACTTTTCTTTTGTATTTCTACTACTTTTTATTAGTGTTTTGTGATAAATAGGGGGAGGGGAGGGAAAGAGGGTAATAAAGGTAAAGTGGTGTTTCTACTTTACAGGTAACTATAGTTATACTTTTTATAATGTAATTGTTAGGGGCATGGTATCCTTTCCATCTGGAAAATCCATATAAAATATCTTTGCCTTCCCTTCTCATTAGAGAAGTCTGGATTTTTTTTTTTATGGGGTGTTTACAGTATCCTTTTATAAAATTTGGGTTGATGTATGATACTATTTGTACATTATGTGTTTCTGAGTTTCTAAACTTTTCCTGTGTTATTCGCTGGCTTTTGAATATTGTCTGTGCTTCTGCAAAATTCTTGTTTATTATTTTGACTCCCAGTATATTGAAGCTACAGTGGGGAAGGGATAACTATTCTTTACTGTCCTAGAAAGTGCACTGGACTTTCACCTTGTTAATCTAATTTTAGGTCCTACAAATATGACTTATTGTGCAACAGTGACATGTACTAAAAGTTGCCATTTTTATGAAAAGTGAGGATTAGAACAGCCTTTCCAACCTTCCAGTTTTTATTAGTCACTTTCTTGTTTGTTCCTTAGATTCCTCAGTCTGTAAAACACTTAACTTTCTTAGCCTCCCTGAATTTTTTGAGGAAAGTACTTAGTAAACTTTAAAGCACTGTGTATATATAAGCTATCGACTAAGGTCTGAAGCAATAGTCTTTTTAATAACAATAATAACATTTATATAGTGCTTACTGTGTGCCAGGTGCTGTGCTAAGTGCTTTAGTCATTTACTCTTTTATACCCACATCAGATGTTTTATACTTCTGTAAGGAGAGACATTTCCTGTTGGAAAAAAATCTTGATTTTTATAATTGAAATGTATCATTCACATTTGTATCATAATTTCTACAGCGTTAGTAAATTTCAAAAGGAAATTACCATTTTTATTTATTAATTACCAAATAAGAAAATTCTCAATTGGATCAAGGATGTCAACAGTTTGGTTAATTCCTTCAGGAAACCAGTGTTCATTCTCTGTACCTCTTTTCCATGGTGTTGTATGAGTTTGCCCATAGCAGTTGGAGTCTACCCTTGTTGGAGCAATTCTTTGCTTTTTTGTGGAGAACTTGAACTGCATATTTCTCATTCCTTTCCCTTTATTTAATTATTCCATCATTTCTTGCATTTATTTCCCTGATAATATTTTTTATTTCTCCTCTTTGTAGTTTTTTCAGTGCCCACAATGTGCATTTTCCTTGGCCTCTGAAGTACTCATTCCCTGTCCTATAAAAAATGGTGTTCCATGTGTTTCAGGCATACATCAGTAGAATATTATTAAAGTGTACCTTTTTTCCTAGGAGAAGCTTGCAGTTTCCTGAAAGCAATCCAGCTCACTGTCCTTCATCTGTTAAACTATAGGCCCAATTTAGTCATCTATAAAATATATTCCAGATTTATACCGATCTACAATAAATATTCTTTGTACACCTGATTTTTCCTATATTGATTGATCATCAGGGCAAAGTCTTTTAAGCAGTTATGAATCTAGATATTCTACAATATTCCTAGGCATTGTGGCTCCAGTACACTATTATCTGCAAACAAGACTATCTGGAGTACCTTAATCTCCATAGAGAACACAGTTTAGACTCTTGCATTGTATCCTCTTCTTCACAATGATGAAAATCTTGGGAAAGCACATTCTCTTTCTCCCCCCCCTCCTTTTTTTTTTTTATGAACAGAGAGGTATTAAATAGTGTCATTTCTTTTGTTAGAGCTTAGCAATGAATTTTGAATGATTTTGATATATGTGAATGGAATATATTTTATTGGAAAAAGAGCCTTTTCTTAGATTTTTTTTTTCATTTTTTATCTTAGTTTTTCATAATTATAAACAAGATCTTGGAGCCTCTAGATCTTTCATTTGCAAAATGGCAAAGATATGTACTGTTGTAGATTATTGCTTAAGAAAGCTAGTTTGTTTTCTATTAATACTGAAGATTTCTTCAATTCATGTGTAGATGAATTTTATAAGGATTTTGTATACCTATTAAAGTAAAGCATATAGCTTGATAGTGTAGTTATTGATGTCTTACTTGCTTTTTCTTAGTAATAATGAGGGATGACATTTTTTGCAGTGCTGTGGTATCTTCCTCTCAAGATACCATGTGAATTGATCCCTTTACATCCTCACAGTTTCATCACCTCCAGTATGGATTTAATCCATATAAATCAAGTCCAATTCAATTGCTTTTCTCATCTTTTTTTTTCCCCCTCCTTTTTTGCCTTTTTTATTTCCTGTGACTATACTTAGAAAAATTAAATAGAAAAATTAAATCTTTCCAGATCTTTTCCTTTTTTCTTTCTTTTTATTGTTTTCCTATTATCATTCTTAAAACACCCTACAGATAATTTTATTTATTGTTTCCAGGCTTTGTTTTAGTTTGCATAAATACAGAAGCATGAAAAGCATTTATTAGGTATTACTCATTGCTGTGCTAAACACAAGGCATACTGGACCTACCTTCTGTGAGCTTTATTCTAATAGGAGAGACAGCGCAGTGGTAGCCAGGGAAGGAAATTATAGTTTGGGAAATCACAGGGATAGTGAATGGAACAATACACAGAAAGATTCCTACTGACAGGCCTTTTCCAAAGGCTGTGGTAGTGTTGATTTAATTACCATACTGAGCAAGAGACGAAAGGGTAGAAGACATTTGGTTATAATGATGGGGAAGAAAATTAACAGATGAAGAGGAGAAAGCTTTAGTCCCAGAGAATGCCAAGGAGAGTGAGCTGCTAATGCGGATAATCACCTATTATTCTATTTTGCACAATTTTGTGTTTATATTTTGAATTAGCATTGTCTTTGTCCATCATTTCTCTGTTTAGCAAGTTAAGTGAAATGTTTGCTTACCAAGATGCTTTTTAGGTTCTTTTTGTTGCCTTGTTATTTCATTTGGTTTAATTTAAAGATTGAACTTAGGCAGACAATTATTATGGTCAGTATCATTGTAATTTCCATTGTCTTTTACTTATTTTTTCATTATAATTACTTGTTCAGATATTGCATTGTTTTAATTATATATATGTTTTAATCTTAATCTTCCAGCGTTTTGTTGTTAATTGTGATATTGGCTCTGATAAGTCAGTGACCTAATTGTAAATAAACAACTGATTCAGGTTTTTCCTCCCATAACAGTTAAATTTTTCCTGTATGCCAAAATATAATCAGTTTCATCTTTGCGGTGTCCTATGGTACTTACCATGACTGTTGCCTACTAATTATTTTCTAGAAGTAGTGTTCATGATGTAGAGGCTTCTTTCTTCTTTGATCTTTTTCATTTCTTTTTCCTCTCCCAAGTTCTTTCACCATCTTGAACTATTCCCAATTTTGTATTGAAATTATTGAATATCAATATATGTTAATTTGTTAATTAGTTGTTATCTATATCCTCTGTAACCAATGGTGCTGTATAAGCTGTAATTATTTTCATTGTTTATGTTTTAAAAAAAATTTTCAAGTACTCATGTACTCTAACATGAAATTTTTGTTGTCTTTGTTTATACAGTAAATCTAATTTTTTCACCTCTTCTGCCTCTTCAAAGAGTTTCTGTTAGCTGTCTTTTCTTCTTATTTTGTTTTATAAGTCACAAGATTGATATGCTTCAGCTCCTTTATATACATTTATTTGATTTCATATTGCTTAGATCTCATATTTTGAATACAAACAACAAGGTGAAAGCTATTGACCATCTTAAAAACTTTGCTATTCCAGAGAGTCCTATTCTTTTGCCTTAATTTGATATACAGATGATGCTTGATTCTTGAAGACTGTCAGTGGTCCATAAGCTCTCACAGGGCCTACCTTGTTGAAGATTTTTTGAGTATGGCCATAGCAACAAACTTTATCTGCTTTCTGAGAACCAAAGTCATTCAGCATGGCACAAATTTATCTTTGGTAGATAGGCTAGCCAGTGCCCACTTCTACTTTTTCAATGATGGTGGTATTTTTGTGGAAAAGAGGACACAATGGCAGGAACTACTAAATATTTTGAAGTATAGTTAACATGGAATTTAATATCAAGACATCATTTAATAAAGTTTCTCCCATTTATTTTTCCTAGCACTTTTTTGTCAAGATAATTAGCAATTTTTAAAAATTATTATGTTAATTTTCTGCCTTCATGTCGAGACTGTTAATTTCAAGTCATTTTTTCTAATCCTAGACTAATTTTAACACTGTTCTAACAAGAGAAAAAATGAAGAAAGAAAATATAATAAATGATCTTAGTGACAAATTGAAAAATACAATGCAACAGCAAGAACGAGATAAAGGTTAGTTCTTTTTATTCTAATAGAATATTTTAGATCACTTCTGCAGTGATCTTTTGGGTTAAATTTAGAGAATCTTTTGAAATACAGTAAATAATAGTTTATTAATTGATTGTTTTTAACTCTTTATATTCAGATTTAATTGAATCCCTTTCTGAAGATCGAGCTCGTTTGCTTGAGGAGAAGAAAAAACTTGAAGAAGAAGTAAATAAATTGCGTAGTAGCAGTTTTGTTCCTCCACCGTATTTAGCTACAGCCCCAGAACTTTGTGGTGCATGTGCACCTGAACTCCCTGGTGAAACAGACAGATTAGCCTCAGAAACGGCAGATGAAGGAAGAACGGATTCAGCAATGGAAACAAGCATGATGTCTGTACAGTGAGTGTGTTCATCTGTGTGTTTGTGTCCTCAACATGGCTAAACTTTTTGCTAACCAGAACTTTGCAAAGAATTATCTTAGGGCGCAGTGTGGAAAACAAGGAAAAGAACACAAGGAAAATCCTTTTAACAAGGAAAGAATTTTGTAAGCAAAAAAAGAAAAGGTTATATTTTAATTAATGATACTGAGAGGGTACAATAAAGATTGTAAAATAATTACAAACCTAGTGTAGTTGAATGTTTGGGCAATTTCAATACAGGAGACACAAAAGAGTTAATATTAACACTATAAGATACACATTAAAGTTAACTGGGACGGGGAATATTGACATTAACCTCTCATTTTATTGTCTCTTGACTTTCTCTCTAATAGAGTCAACCATTGTACACAAAGCATGTTTAATCTATAAAAGTTTATTCTTAAAAGGACATAATTGTGTAAAGCAAAGAGCCCTTTTGTCATGTGAACAACAACAAAAAAATGATTTATCTATTACTTGAAAAATTACAAAACATTTTCCTCTCAACAGCCCTGTGAGGTAATAATCTAGGTAGTATTATACCTATTTTAAAGATGAAAATGCGAAGTTCAAAGAAGAAAATGACTGGATTTACTTTAGATATCTGAAGACTGTATCCTCGGCATCTATATTACTATTATTCCTATGTTATTGCTATTTTCTTGTTTTGTCAGCTTTATGATTCCCTCTCCTCCCCCTTCCAGTTTAAATCACATTTGATTAAATGTTTCAGAATTCAGACAAAACTGTTTTTACCTCTCAGATACGGTATGCTCCAGCCCTGTCAAAAAGCCCATTTTACCTACTATGGAATTGCCCATCCAGAAATAAAAATCCTGTTCTCATATATCATTTGTTCCCTTCTGAAATCCTTCTTTCAAAGCACTCCGTCCCAATCTTAAAAAAACATAAGTGATGAAAATTTCCCCCTTGTCTCTAAGGTGTTCATTTTCTTGATAGGGTCTTTTATTTACAATAGTTTTTTCCTGGTTTCTGATGGCAGTAAATAATTTGTTTCCAATAGTAGACACATTTTGGGACACTTTGTCAGTGTTCTTCTTTCTTCCTTTATTATTGCTTTACATTCCTTTTGCCTTCTATCCTCAGATAAGTTGTGTTTTTGGTTTTATCTTCAGAGCCTTTTGTTTTAAAAATCTCCGCCCCCCCCTTTTTTTTTCCAAGAAAGATTTCATTCTGCATGTTGACATGGAGAGTAAAATGGCATTCCTTAGAGCCTTCTGAAAGGGGCTAGAATTTTTTTCTTCCTTTTCTTAATATTACAATAATTGAACAATGTAATTGAGTTCCTTTATTCTGAGAAAGTATCCATAGGCTTTATCAGATTGTGGTATGCACAAAAAAAAAAAAGGTTAGGAACCCTTCAATTAGAACTGAAATGGCTGGTTTTGGCAGTGGCAGAAAAATAACCATAGCAAAATATACAAAACATTGCAAAACTTTGCCTCTCTTTCTCATGCTTGTTTAATTTAGACCCAGCAGAAACTTGGGTTTGAAAACCACAGCATTCATTAGTTGTATGTATGACTTTGGCCATGTTCTTCTTAATCTGTAAAATGGTATAGCAGTATCTATTAACTCTCACAGATCTGTTATAAATGTCAAATGAAATAAAATTTAGAAATTCTTTTGAGTGCTAGATAAATATTATCATGATTATTGTCTCAGTTTTCTGTCATTCTTTTTGGCAGATCTTGTTGCAAATATTTCTGAGCTGCTTCGGTAAGCTGCCTTTCAGCCTACTTTCAGGCTCTAAATGAAGACTTTTTTTTGTTTATAGTGACATTTTCTTCCATTTTTCCTTTGAGGCTAACTTTCAGTGCCTTTCATGTGCAATTAACAACTTCCTGCCAGTGGCTCAAAATATGCAACATGAGAGCACAGATAGATTTGTCAGTCATTATTTCATTCTTTTAATAATTTTTGGCATATTGTGTGTCTCAGAGAGATGAGTGACCAACATATTTTAAAAAAACAAAAAAAAACTGGAGATACTTATATGAGCAAAATCAAGGTTTATAATAAGTTCTCGGGAGAAGTGGCTCACTCCAGTCGAGCAAGCAGTCTAAGGGAGGGAGGTACCTTAGAGATCAGCAGTTTAAATAATCCCTAATGCAAAAACCCCTCCTACCACTGACTCATCCTTTTTTTTAGCTGAGGGTCCCTCATTCTAAATGAGGGAACTACCTAAGAAATTGAACTTTGGCCAATAAGAACATAGCTGCCCATATTTGTTTGAGGTAGGAAGTAAATGATGTCATGGAAGAATAGCAGGAAGGGGAACAAGGACTGCCTTCAGGCCTATATCAACTCTGGGATGGGTGAAACCTTACCCAATTTTCACAGCTGTCTTGAGAGATCTTACTCCCATCTTGTTCAATATCATTTGGGTACTGGTTTTCAAATTATTCTCTATTTCTCATGACATGGTTATAGGACTTTGACTATGCTAGTTCTCCTCTGGATACTCCCCAGATTATTCTTGGTTTACTCCAATAGTTGTGCCTTAAGCCCTGTATTCCATGTTCTAATTGAAGACTTAACAAAATACAAGACAGTCACTTCCTTATTTTTATAAGCTGTGCTTTTCAGTCCTGATCAGGATCACATTCACTCTTTTGGTGCTCCTGAAAACTGTTTGCCACACTTTTGAATACTTCCAGTTCTTTTTTAGAAAAAAATGAATGTCCTCCTCTTTGTAATACTTGTGAAGACAATTGCAAGACTTTATTGAATTTTCATCGTATTAGATTCAGTGAAATCCTTAGCCTGTCAAAATCATTTTGGATCCTAAACTTTGTGTCACAGTATGATAGCTTTCCTTCCTAACTAGATGTTCAGTCTAAAAATTTGATGAACGGGGGCAACTAAATGGCTTAGTGGATAAAGCACCAGCCTTGAAGTCAGGAGGACCTGAGTTCAAATCTGGCCTCAGACACTTAACACGTCCTAACTGTGTGACCACTTAACCCCAACTGCCTCTGCAAATTAATAAAAATAAAAATTTTATGAGCATGGTTTCTCTACCTGTATCCAAGTTTTTAAGAAAATTTATTAAGATGGTCAGTTTTCCTTAAGAAAGAAGTGCTTTTTTATCTCTTTGAATCTTCGGTGGTAACATGGTAGATGTTTTTGAAATGTTTATTGGCTGAATGATTTGTATTTCTAGTGCCTAGAGCATGGTAGAAGCTTAATAAATTTTTTTTAATTAATATATTTTATCAAATTATTCATTAAAATCTTGTTAAATTAGATTTTGAACAGGAAGGTACTCTAGAGGCCGCCACCTATTCCAGTTACAGAAGAACTAAAACTTCAAAGGATTAAATAATATGTCCAATAGATAGATTCAAAACCAAGATATAAATTTTGTCTTACATAAATTGATAAAGCCATGCTAACTCTTTATTAATTTGTTCATTTGTTTTCTTCTCCTGGAAGCTTCAGTGGATATTCTTGTTTAGCTTACTATTACGCCAAGCAGGCACTGACTCAGCCACAGTTGAGAAGCATATAACATATACATATACATGTACATAGAAAGAGATCATTTAGACAACTGAATTCATGTTAGTAATTTATATACCAGACATTGTCATTCAAAAGGAGGGGGAAAAATAACATGATGTTTAACTAGTGTTAATATCTAGTCCCTTAAATTTCAGGGGTTAATAGACTTCATTTTGTCATTAAATTTTAAGCTATAAACATTGGTAGCCTATTGCCATGATAGGATATGTGATAGTGAAAGTAAATTTTCTAAATTCATGAATCATTGAGCAATTCTTAAATTTATCAGGATTTGGGAAAATATTTGATTTCCTTGTTCTTCTCTATTTTAAATATTGTTTGTGTCAGATCTTAAGATCTAAATTTTTAATTTAAAAACCTTCATTTGAAGTTGATATATTAAGAAACCAAAAGAATTTTAGAGATGGCAGTTGAAAGTAGCACTTAACTTTGAAGCAAAGAATAATTTTTTTCCATAAATTCTTTTTTTTCTCCTTAGTGAAAATATTCACATGTTGTCTGAAGAAAAACAAAGGATAATGTTGTTAGAAAGAGTAAGTAACTTGTTTTTTTAATTGTTAAATTGTGTTCACTTTGGATATACTTGGGTATTCATTAATATATTTTATTCCATGAATGTATTTTAATTCTAAAGAATCTATACATGTCTTTGCATTTAGAATTTAATTCTTAATTGTTTTGTGTTTTTTAAGGGTCTAGTTAACATTTTGAGGCATCCTCTCTCTTATTAGAGAATAAATGAGTTAACAATGACTTTTGAATAACAGTTAATTGAAGTTTCATCATCAGAGAATGAAATCTGAAATCTTTACACATTTCCTACTTAGTAAGAGAGGCTGGATTTGAATTCAGGCCTTTCTGATTCTAGGGCTGGTGCTCTATCCACTGTACCATCTAGCTGCCCCTGAACAAACACTTTAAACACTAAATTTTTTTTAATGGCAAATTTATCTTACTTGCGTTAAAAATATAAAATGAGAAGGACAATGATAATTTCTGGCAACATGATTTTACAATTAATGCATTTCAAATAGGAATAAATTTGAATGTCTGAATAGAATCTTGAAGATTGGCAATTCTTTTGCATTTTCAGCTGTGACCAAGGCATTACTTACAGACATATTCTGTAGTTTTTATAGTCAGACAAGCACAAGTATAACTTTTGCAACATTAATAAGGAAATTCTTTGTCCAAAAATCAGTTCTCATTCCTTAATTGAATAAACATTTTTTATTTCTATCTATTATAATGAACATCTAATGAAATTCCAGAAATGTTTAAAACTAGCAAATATTTTCAAATAGAGGTTAAACAGGTATGTCTGTAACTGCTTTGTTTTCAGACAAGTTCAGAGCATTTTGAATTGATTAGTTGGAAAATATCAGATAAAAAGAGCTATCCTAAAGAATAATTATCACACTTTATTATTATTGTTGTTGTTGTTGTTTTTACTTAGTTCAGCATTTTCAAAGAAATGCTTTTTGGTTTCCAAGTGTTATCATTTGGATTGATTACGATTTAAGTACAGAAAAATACGTTTTCATTTGTTCTGCAGACTTTGCAGTTAAAAGAAGAAGAAAACAAGCGGTTAAATCAGAGACTAGTAAGTGTTTATTACTTATCATGTTGTTATCTCTAAAAGTATCTTTATTTTTTCCATACAAAATGACCATTATCATTTGAGTCTTTCACAGTTGTTTATCCTTACAATATTGATGTTACTATGTCCATTATTTTCCTGTCTTCCCCAGGTTTTTCTGAAACCATTGTGCTTGTCATTTCTTATATCACAATCATGTACCACAATTTGTTAAGCCATTACCCAATTCATGAGCAATTCTTCAATTTTCAATTCTTTGCCAGTATCTTTTCCACAAACAGATCCTTTTTTTTTTTTTTGCTTGTTTGTTTTGTTTGTTTGTTTCTTTGGGAAACAGAACAATAGTATTTCTGGGTCAAAAGGTATGCACAATTTTATAGTCAATGACCTTTCCTTCCTGTTTCCAAATTGTTCTTTAGAATGGTTAGACTAGAAGAAACTTTTTTTTTTTTTTTAAATTAAAGCTTTTTATTTGTATAACATATGTATGGGTAGTTCCTCACATTGATCTTTACAAAGCTTTCCATTACAAATTTTATCCCCAGTCCCCTCCCCTCCCCTAGATGGCAGGAAGTCTACTACATGTTAATTATGTTGAAATACTTTACAAGTTGTGCAAGAAAAATCGTATCTACAAGAAAAAAAGAAAATCAGAGAAAGGAAACACAATGCAAGCAAACCTCAATAGAGAGCATGAAAATGTTATGTTGTGGTCCATATTTCACATCCCTCTCTCTGGGTGTATATGGCTTTCTTCACTGAACAATTGGAACTGGTTTGAGACAATTCTTTGTTGCAGAGAGCCATGTCCATCAGAATTGATCATCATATAGTAATGTTGTTGCTGTGTATAAAGTTCTCCTGGTTCTGCTGATTTCACTCAGCATCAGTTCAGGCAAGTCTCTCCAGGCCTCTCTGAAATCATCCTGCTGGTCGTTGAAGAAACTTCTTCTAATAGAATTAACACATAGTAGAATGGTGGCCAGGACCAAATATTTCAGTTGGATAAGTTAGAGTTAGTGAGTTAATCTGTAGAAGAATAGATTTAGGTACCCTTTCCAATAGTTGACTTAATTATGGTTCCAGATGTGGAAAAAAGAAAAAGGTGGAGGGTACATAAAACCAGCAGATTGCCAGGGAATAAAGTAAAGAGTGTCTAGTTAGACCTAAATATAGTGTCCCACCATGACAACTACATATCAGAACTGGGATGGAAAGATTAAGATCTTATGAAAAATATTTCTTGTCCAGGAAGCATGGTGAGATATCTGATTGGGGAGTAATTTAATGTGAAATATGTGATTAGAGTCAAAAAAAAAAAAAAAGGATTGAACTTGCATCTGGAGGAATTCAAGTCTTCCTAGAGAAAGAAGCATATATACTAGATGGGTTTTAAAAGAAAATAATATTGATAAGAATTGTAGTGATAGTATGTTCTAAGCATTGAGGATAACCAATTTGAGTGCATGGAAATTAGAGAGTACATGATAAAATCAAGGAAAAAACAATAGCCCAGTTTTCTGAAAAACTTTTAGAAGGGTTGTGATATGCTTTGAGTAGTGGTAGAGTAAGGTATAACCATTTGAGTAAATTATGGGCCCTTTAAAGTACTAAAATATTGTTGCCATATGTACAACATCCTGAACAAGGTGATGTCAATTTGCCAGTAATGTCACATTGTAATGTTAAGTCACACGCACATACATAGTCGTGTGTATGTGTGTGTGTGTGGTTTTTATCAAACCCACAATTTGTTTTATCTAAAGCATTATACCCATCATAATTGGTAATAGATTAGAGCCATATATATAAATACTCATACACACACGTGTGTGCTTTATGTCTGTTATCTCATTTGATCCTAACAACCCTAACAAATTATTATAATCCCCATTTTATTTCATGAGAAAAGAGAAACCAGGAGAGATTGTGACTTGCCCAGGCTCACATTGTTAAAAAGGGTCTGAAACAACATTTAAAATGAGTTTTTTTCCATTCCATATCCAGTGCTCTGCCCATTGTGCTATGTCTAGTATTTACTATATTCATAATTACAATATCCATATTGTTAATATTTTAAAGCTCCAAATCTTGAAGCTTACCATTGAAGTTTATTTTTTTTGTTGGTTTTTTTTTTTTGCTGAGGCAATTGGGGTTAAGTGACTTGCCTAGGATCACACAGCTAGGGAATGTTAAGTGTCTGAGACCAGATTTGAACCCAGGACCTCCTGACTTCAGGGCTGGTGCTGTAAAGGAGGACAATGAGAATCATTAAGGATCACTCAGTCTAAGAATTTTACAGATAAGAAGCTGCTGTCCAGAGAAGTAAATTGAGTACCCCACTGTCACACAGCATTCTTAACTCTGTTGACCCTGAATAAGAAAAAGATTAAAAATAGCCATGTTTGATAAAAGTAGGAAACATGATATTAATTCATGAGCTCTGTAATCCTATACTGCAATGTCACCAGTATATATATTCTTAAGACATTTTGCATTTATATTATGTGTGCACATAAGTGCACACTTTGATTTAATGAAAATTGATCATTAAACCAGATAAAGTAGAACATTTTCCCATTTGTAGATTCACCATGCACAAATATTTCTCATACAACAAGCTTTTGTTAGCTAAATTCCTTAATTTCTACATACATTTCCTCCTCCCACTTTGCAGAATTTGTATGTCCTTTGCTTCCACTATTTAGAATTCCATCCTTGATGAGGTTAATTTTTCTATATATCTACATAAACTTATTTATTTAACATAAATTAAAGAATAAACTAAATATAGTGCTTTATTCAGTTTTTAGTTCAATTATATTTAAATAAACGTAAGTTTATTGTCAGCAAAAACTAAGAAATTACTGAACGATACTAACATTCAGTGACTACGGAAAGTATTTTGGATATTTTATCAAGTATTTTTCATGCTTTTGAGTGATATTTGAATTATCAAGAACGTTTAATTGTCAAATCAAAAAAATATTTTAGGTTTTTTAATCTAAATTTGATTCTGTTTAGGTACATAATAAACTAAGAATAATAAACTGTTAGAGGATAATCTCATTTTATATACTTTACTGCTTGTTCATTTTTTTTTTTTTTTCCAGATGTCTCAAAGCATGTCTTCAGTTTCTTCGAGGCATTCTGAAAAAATAGCTATTAGAGAGTAAGTATTTACTTTTGGGAATTCTTTTATGTATGTAACCTATTAGCAAATAAAATCTCTTATAAGTGCTAACTTGTTAGAAAAGATAATTTCAAATTAGAAAGGACTTAGAAAAAGTATTTAGTCCAACTTATACTTATTGCCTCTGCTATTCAAAAAATTATTATCCCGCTTTGCTTTTAAGATAGTGTGATTCCTAAATCACTGTTTTAGTCAAGTTATCCAAGATAGCTAAGTAAGCTATCCTTTCTTCCACTTCTTTTCCTAACCAACACTTTTTATACCTAGATTTTATCACTTTGAAAAAATTTGTATCATTTCTAACTTTCTTTTCTTTGCCACCATTTGTGTATAAAATATTTTAAAAGGGGAGAGGGGAGTTTGTGGCGTTTTTCTTTTTTTTTTTTTTTAATGGAAAGGGCAACTTATAGTGAACTGCTAATGGAATCATAATGATTAAAACTGCTATACGTTTTTAAAAGTTGAGTCTTTAAAAATACCATGTTTACTTATAAATAAATAGGGATAAAATATCAGAAAAATATGTTTAACTTCACAGTTTTCTCAGAATCAAATACTAATTAAATACAAAATATGTACCTTGCATTATGCTAATTTTCTTAGATTAAAAAGAACTTTCAGGGCATGTGACTTAATTTAAATGGACTTTTGAGGATATGTAGTCATATTTGAGGATATATTTACTTAGGTATTTTGATAAAATAGAAAGGATATTAGATTTATATTCAGAGGATTTGGACTCAAATATAACTTCCTCTCCTTAGTGATTATGTAGCATTAGACAAGTAATGTCTTTCACCTCTGTAGTTCCTACTTTGTTCCTTTCAACGTAAGAGGTAAATGAGTGGTATATTTTAAATTTGTAATCTAATTTTGTCTTAATATAGGTAGGTGGCTCAATAGATAAAAGAATTCTATACCTGACGTTAGGAAGACCTGAGTTCAAATCCACTCTTTACTAGCTGTGTTATCCTAAGCAAGTCACTTAACTTTATTTGCCTGGAGAAGGAAATGGCAAATTGTTACTCCAGTATACTTGCCAAGAAAGTTTCATGGATAGTATGATTTATAGTATCCCAAACAACTGAATAACAGCAAAAATTTTATCTTAAAATCCAAAAAATTAGTAAAGCTTTCACAATGTGGTTATAAATCACCACCAAGTATAGTAAAACTCTACTACTTTTATTTAGTTTTCAGGTTGGAGATTTGGTTCTCATTATTTTGGATGAACGTCATGACAATTATGTATTATTTACTGTTAGCCCAACTTTATACTTCTTGCATTCAGAGTCTCTTACTGCACTGGACCTCAAACCAGGTGAGTGTGGTAAGTGTCTCATTTTAAACTAAAATATGATACTTTAAAGTCAGTAATTATCAGTTTCTGTTTAATTGACAGCCACTTTTTTCAGAATTGTTAGAATTCTAAAAGTCCCAGAATTTAGTATACTAATTCACTGTAGTACAAATATTTACAAAAAAAGAATGTCTTGCTTAATAAATCTGTTCAAAGTGAACAGCTGACAAATATTTCTTGAAAGTGTATTGTGCCAAGATACTGTCAAACACTGGGATGTCCTTTAGGAAACTTGTCAGATCCAGAAATATTTTTTTACTCTTCAAAGAAAAATATGAAGTAGAAAAAGCCTAGAAATTGGGAGTTAGAAGACATGAATTCTTGTCCTACCTTGGGCTTTATATAATCCTGAATATGTTATTTAACTTTTCTGGGCACCATTTTCATCAGCTATAAAATGAGAAATAATATGAACAGCTGTGTATAATATTGTAGTGTATTGTTTGACAATTTTTAACAGTTGTGATGATATATTTTGTAACTTTTAACCAGCATATTTGATTAACGGAAATATCATATTCAAATCCTATTTCAGTGCTTCATCTTAATATAGAGGTGACTCTATTCTTAAAAGTTTGTGCCAGTCAAGCTTAATTATCTAACAAGTGAGAGAGGCCTCAAGTACAGGCTTTTTGAAAGACTGTATGTATGTTGTCTGATGATAAGCCTAAATTCAGAAAGGCTTATCACCAGGAAGTTGGCCAGTAGAGACAGATTTTTTGGTCCATAGCAACTCAGTGCAATCATCTTCTAAGTTGTTGCAATCACTTTGGTTAAGATAGTAACCAACTGATGAAATCATTGCTCTTCTACTAAAGTATTAAAATACTCTCTTCCTTGACCATGATGAAGACATTTCTTTATTGTATCAAATAACATAATTTAGCTTAATTGCCCAATGCAGCATTGCACATACATATAAATGACTCCCAGAGAGTGTAGGCTGGTAACTTTGCATAACTCTGCCTCACTTCCCTGTTGTCAGAGTCTTCTTTAAAAATGAAGGACAAACAGAAACATACATACACACACACACACACACACACACACACACACAAAATACGTTCCAAGCTTTATATATTCCAAGAATTATGCATTCTATACTCCCTTTTGTTTTCATGAACTTAACATACACTAAATAGATGAGCATTTTCAAATACATATAATAGAACAGAAAAAAAGGATTTCACAAAAAAGAAATTCTCTGTCCAGAATTTTTACACACACACACACACACACATGCACGCACACCCTCTCTTCTCACAGCTAATAAAATTGAGGCTGTTTAGATGAAACTTCCAATTCAATTCAGTTTTAAATATCTCCTCCCTTGGTTAATGGGTTATCTAATGAAATGCATTATGGGATGCAAATTAATGTCTTGAAATCACTAGCTGTAAAAAGAAAAAGGTTATTTAATTTATAATGTGACAATATCTGTTCTTTTGTTTTTAGTACTTTAAAGATGATGGGGAAGAACATTGCATTTGTTAGAATTTGATGGAGTAAGTGATTGCCAGAACCATCAAATTTCATAGAACTTGAGAATTAAAAGGGACTCCAGTAGCTAAATGAGTTCAGCTCAGGAAATTTTTCACCATAACATATCCAGCAATGGAGATCTCTGTGGAAGGAGACCTTACCATTGTTCTAGTTAATCCATTCTGCTTTAGGACAACTTTTTAATTATCAAGCAATTTTGCCTGACAGAAAGCTTAAACTTGCCTCTTAGCAACTTCTACTTATTTTTTCTTATTTTGTTCTCTAGGGCCAAGTGGGGGAAGGGAGGAATCCATGTAACAACCCTTTATAATAGTCGGTGCTCCTGTTCCTAAAGTTGTTCATTCATTTTAAAAGTTTAAAAACAACAACCTCATCTAACTTAACTCAAGAAAGCTGTAGCTTTGAGAGTTGAGAGTTTTTTCATTTCCTTTCAAACACATTCTACCCTTTGGACCTTTCTACTGTAAAAATACTTTTATTTGTTGCACCTAGTAATTGGGTCTGGTCTTTTTTTTTTTTTTTTTCCCAGATAAAATCTTGGTTAGTCAGTAGGTGGCACTCTTATGCCATTGTGGCGTTCTTAGATGTAGGTGTTCAGTCGCTTCTATATTGACTTTAAATTGTTCCATAATGGATTCAGTTATGCCATACTAGGAGAGGTGGTAGTTATTAAAAGCATTGTCCACAAGTATTTTTCTTATTTTATGTTATAAATTGATAATTAAAGATTTAAATTTTTTTCTTTTTAAAGAAAAAGTATTAAAAGGAGATTTTATTTTTAAAATGAAATTAATGCTATAACTTATTAGCTTCAGGTACATCTAGAAGACCGTGGGTACTTGGAAAAGTAATGGAAAAGGAATATTGTCAAGCCAAAAAGGTAAAACAAAATATAAGATGTGTTATACAAAGCATAGAGTTGGTAAAGAAAACTTAAAATGCTTTATGTAGAAATCGTAATGGTCATTTCATATCCAGTTAGAGCATGATTCCAGTGAGACCCAAGAAAATAAATCCTTTGACTGTAATTCTAATTAATCCCAGCAAATAATCTTTATAGGTGTGTACCATTTGTCATAAATGGAGCTAGATAGAAAGATAAGGAGTTCTGATACCTATTGAAAAATTATTTCTTGTTTTGCTCCTATTGAGTCAATAGTTTATGAAGAGTAGCTCCATAAATTAAAGGTAATCAGAAGGGAGTTCTGATTTGGTACAGAAATATTTTCCCATTTATCAAAATAGTGAAGATGCAGAAAAATTATTTCATGATTTAAATACGACAGGTTTATTGTCAATTTATAATTAATAAGCATGTATATGTCTCATTTTTAATAGCAAAATTCATTCTATTGTTACTGAAGACTCTTAATTCTCTGTAATTACTGCAGGACTTATTAGTATTATTATAAAGTCCTTCAATTACATGTAGAAATAACTCATAATACTTTGTTACCTTAGCTTCCACAAACAACGAGTAACATAAAATATTTCTTCTCTCTGTTTTAGGCACAAAACAGATTTAAAGTTCCTTTGGGTACCAAATTTTACAGAGTAAAAGCTGTGCCGTGGAATAAGAAAGTATAACCTTCAAAGGAAATTCATTTCATTTTGTCATATTTTCTCTACCTTGTCCTACAGTGTTCATCCATCACTCCAAAAATAGGCCATCTTTTTTATACAGAAGTCAACATGACAATATACTTCATTGTTGTACAACATTTATTTTTTAACAAATTACATTATAGAAACAAATTCATCAAATCCCTTGGCTGAATTACAGTTTTTTACCCAGTGACTCTAGAAATGCGGACCAAATTAGTTCATTTTCTCAAAGGGCATACCACCCTATACATTGTGGCTTACAATTAGCCATATTAATTGCCTGTTAAATATACATTAGCTCGAACTTAGATGTTAAATGTTAGTTGCCATTATTACCAGCATTTGTCCTTTTGTGAAATCGTTATCAGGATACTTGCTCTCTTTAACACATTCTTTATAATATATATAAATTCTTCAAAACTATTTAAAAAAGGAGTGTCATTGCATGCAGATAATCATATAATTTTCTTAAACATCAGTTTGCCTCTGTAGATAACTACCACAATTTGTTTCATTATTTTTTTAAATGCCCTTTGATGTTTCAAGGAAGAAAAAAAAACCATACAATTGGATTGACTGATTTTAAGATCAGCCACAGGTAATCATCAATCTTCAAAGCACTTTCGATGGATTGATCATATAGATTCTGAAGGGAAGAATCTGTGCCATTGACAGTTTTAAATGTAAGCACATGGATCTTCCCAGTAACACAGAAGTCTTGTATTAATCTATTTAGAAAAATCATATTGATGAAATTGTAATTCATGGTTGAGTTCAGGAAAAAAAAACTCATTGTACATTAACCATATAAAAGTCATTTAAGTAACAAATTATTGTATTGTAAAAGACATGTAGAATTTTAAAACAATAAAGATTTGAACCTGTAAATGTGTGTGCCTTTTAAAGAAAATGGTAAGTTTTTTAATAAATTTGATTGAATGCTAGAGTGTGACAAGATTTTTCTGTATCATTATAGCGCAGAAAGACATCTGTGTTACAAAAATGGTATTCTTTAACTTATTTTACAGGATAAAGCAGTATTTTCCCAAGAAATAGAAATGAATTGTGGCAAACTCCCTTTACTCATAGAAGCAACTGTTAAGCAAAAGCATTTAAATGAGTTACTGGGTTAAAAAGGATAGTATTTCGGTTATGTTGCTATAGGACAATAATGAAGTTACTCATTTGCATAAAATATTTAACAGTATTTCTTCACAAAAGGGTTAAATTTTTTTTTTTAAGATGTGTCTATTAGAACAGAAAGTAAAATGGAATAAATACAACAGTGTAAAAAACTCCTGAGTTTGACAACATATTAATAAATGAATGAATGATTTGAAATGTTTCTATTCAATCTGTCCATAACTTTTTTGGTGCAAAAAGAAATAGCTCACAAATGGTTTTATATTGAGTCTGTCTTCATCTGAGAAATAAAATTTGGTGAAGATTTTTTCCCCCTTAAGGCAAAGGAAAGCACAAAAATAGACTAATTGTGATTGTACTTGTGAAAACAGACAAGTAATTGCAGTATCACATAGACATATCTTGAAAGAATAAGACATTCATAGAGTTAGTATTCTGGTACCAAAGTTTGTTAGTGTGGCCACAAATCCATCTCTTTAATATTAATGAGTTAACATTTTAATGTTTAGTTTCTTCCCATCAAAGTTCATCAGTTTTGCTGGTGTCACATTGAGTTGAAAATTTGAATTTTCTTCCTTTGGATTAAAGAAAGAATACTTTTGAGTGTTGCACAGTTCAGTGAACTTCCAATCCTGTGTAGTTCTAGATTGTACCTTTCAATAAATTTTCCATTGAAGGTCTACCCAGCGTGCTAATTC
Organism: Myrmecobius fasciatus; assembly: GCA_023553655.1. Classification (NCBI taxonomy): domain Eukaryota; kingdom Metazoa; phylum Chordata; class Mammalia; order Dasyuromorphia; family Myrmecobiidae; genus Myrmecobius; species Myrmecobius fasciatus. The sequence goes on along the minus strand of JAJPUD010001796.1, from coordinate 261,678 downwards.
AACACTCTAATTTTCTACTTCTCATTTTGGGATGATAACGCCCACTTCTTTGTTCATGTCCTTCATGAAATCTTATGTCACTTGTTGCATACAAATCGCTGTTGGTAATATCCTTATCAGTGACAGTTTAGATCCTGAGAATTTACTTCAAAACAAATTATTTAAAATTTACAAAGCACAACCTTACTTAAATTTAAAAGATCCCAACCACCCGAAATGTAAGTAGGTTGGTTTCACTTAAAGGACATATTTGACCTATGTCAGATGTCTTACTGTCTTGGGGAAAGGTAAGTTAAGTTAGGGAGAAAAATTTTGGAACACAAAGTCTTATAAAAATGAATGTTGGAAACTATCTTTACATCTCTGGAAAAATAAAATACTATCAAGGAAAAAATTTTTTAGGAAAGAGAATGTGGAATATTACAATTGAAGAAGTACTGTAATTTCTGTTTGCTAGTAATATAACAAAGCATCCATCTCCAGTGCAAGTCAAAATTTGTTAGCTTATGTATATTACGTATTGAGATGTGCAGGTAGATCTTCTTTTCTAACCTTTTTTTTTTTAAACAAATGAAGGCTGGTGGAGTATCTCATCCAAAGTGAAATAAGTAACAGACAAACCCCTAACATTCCTGTCACATCAGGCTGCGTCTGAATCCCCAGCAGTGAAGCTAAATGACTTCTTTTAGTTGCCAACAATTTAAATTACAGACGAGAGAGGGGGATGGGGAGATAGAAATGAAATGGGAAATAGCCTGGAAAGCGATATAATTATCACTACCAACTGCAACTACTCAAATTCACTCTTAATCTGTTATGATCTGACCTTAAACAATATACCCTTGAAGGTTTTCAAAATTTTAAGGGTGGGAGTTATCATTTTTTAAGCCTGCATTTGTATGAAAGTAAAATAGCCATACATAACATTATTCTCCTTCCTGACTACAGATCCATCTCTATCCATTGTGCCAATTAGATTTGTCTTAGCTTAATTATGTCAGTTTAGGGACTGAGTGAAGATGGAAAAATAAACTTTCATTTCAATTTTTTCCCCCTGAGGCAATTGGGGTTAAGTGACTTGCCCACAGCCAGGAAGTGTTTTAAAGTGTCTGAGATCACATTTGAACTCAGGTTCTCCTAAACTTTAGAGCTGGTGTTCTATATGCACTGTGCCACCTAGCTGCCTCTGCTAACTTGTATTTCAATGTTGACATGGCTAATAGTTGTGTAAAACTTACCTCAGTCACTTCTCAAAGTTCTGTGGGACTTTTATTTCTTCTTAAAATGAAGGTAGTTGTACTGGGTTTGAAATTAGTTCCATGTTTTCTCAAATTTATTTGTGTAGCTGATTTTTTTTTGTACCTGAGCACATAACAATTTTATTGTTTGTCTTTTAGCCCATTGCTGTAGCCTTTCAGGATCCTTTTGGATCCTAATTTTATCATCCTTTATGTTACCTTTCCATCCCAGCTTTTCTGTTCCTTTATCCAAGTCAGAAACAAAAATGCTCATTTGCACAGAGCCAAGTATAGTTCTACCTGGAACACTCCACTAGAGACCTTTTGCCAAATTGACACCAATTTAACAAATCCTCTTAATTTTCAGCTCTAAATCCGTCTGATTGCATCATAATTGATCTTTGCCATCTTCACAAGAATAGTATGAAATAATTCAAAGGCTTTGCTAAAACCTAAAAAAAAAAAAACAAAAAACCTAGATCCACAGCATTTTCATCATCTAATTTAGGAATTCTGTTAACAAAGGAAATGAGTTTAGTCTCAAAGTTATGCTGGCTCATTGTAATTGCTACTTTCTAGATATTTGTCATTCATCCCATAAGTAATTGTTTTAGAATTGCCCCAGTAATTGAAGTCCACCTCACTGACGTATTATTATAGACTGTTCTCTTCCCTTTCTTGAAAATCTAGACATTTCAAGTATTTTAACATAATTAACATATATTAGACTTACTGCCATCTAGGTGAGGGGATACGGGGGAAGGAGGGAAAAATTTGTAACAGAAAGCTTTGCAAGGGTCAATGTTGAAAAATTACCCATGGATATGTTTTGCAAATAAAATGCTTTAATAAAATAAAATTTAAAAAAATTTGTAATGCAGAAAATCAGGATTGGATTTATTGTTTAGTTCATTGTTCAGATTTAAGAAAGTAATAAATAAAATGTTAATAACATTAAAAAATCTAGACATTTACCCTTTTCCAGTAATGTACTTAATTTTCTAGTATGTCTCAAATATCAGTGACAGTCACGCCAGTTCTTTCAGGACTCAAAGATGTGGTTGATCTGGGCCAAGTTACTTGATTTCATTAAGGGCAGATAGGTGCCTTCCTTACTTGTGTTATCAATTCTCTCTTTTATAGTGTAAAGGCCATTTTTACAGAGAAAAACAATAGAACAAGGATTGTGCATCTTTGCTTTCTATTCTGAGATTTCCTTGTCCCATGTACCCCTAAGCAAGGTCCTATCCCTTCCATACTCTTCTAGTGCACCTGAAAAACAAAGTAAAGCAAAACAAATAAATAGATAGATAAAAGATCTTGGCTTCCTTCCCTAGCTTTGGCTTATTTTGGGCATTAGCATTTGTAACATTATTATTATTATTTTGGCTGAGGCAATTGGGATTAAGTGACTTGCCCAGGGTCACATAGCTAGGACATGTTAAATGTCAGGTCAAATTTGAACTCAGGTCTTCCTGACTTCAGAGCTGGTGCTCTATCCACTGCACCATCTAGCTGCCCCTATAACGTTATTTTTTACAAAAGACATGTCACATCCTTGCATTCATCTTTGACCTGCCTTTATTTCCGGTTTCCATACATTTATAAATTTAGCTTGGTGAGTTCCCTGGATATCAATCTCTATTTTCCTTCCTCATTTTATTATTTAAATTTCATTGCTTACCATCCCTCTTTCCCCTGATCTCTTTGAGAATTTCTTAAACTCTAGGGTTCATCTCAAGACCATACTAAAATTTCTTTAACCATATGCCCCAGTTTGGGTGTCATTCCCAAAGCTTTCTGCCATTCCACTCCAGATAACCAAGTCCTGTCTATTCATGAAAAAGGGATCCAGAATAAAATTTGCCATTTTCACCTTTTAAAATTTTTTTTTTATTTTAATGGCATATTTTTAAAAGTATGTGTAAAGATGGTTTTCAAGATACATTTTTGTAGCATTTTGAGTTCCAAACTTTTTTTTTTCTTTAACTGTCCCCTCCACAAGGTAGCAAGCAATTTGATATAGGTTATACATGTATAATTTAAAAGTTTTCCATATTGGGAAAGAAAAATCAGAACAAAAGGGGAAAATGAGAAAGAAAAACAAAAAGTGAGAATAAGATGCTTGGATGCACATTCAATGTCCAATGCTCTTTGAATATGTATGACATTTTCCATCCACAATCTATTGGAATTATCTTGGATCACTATTTCTGAGGAGCTATAAATGTATCATAATTGATCATCACAGTCTGATTACTGTGTACAATGTTTTCCTGCTTTTGCTCACTTCACTGTCAGTCCTTTCTAAGCTTTTCTGAAATCAGCCCTGTTAACTTTTTTTTTTTTTTTTTTTTGCTGAGGCACTTGGGATTAAGAGACTTGTCTAGGGTCACAAACTAGGAAGTGTTAAGTGTCTGAGACCAGATTTGAACTCGGGTCCTCCTGACTAAAGGGCTGGTGCTCTATCCCTAGCTGCCCCATTCATTTTTTTCTTATAGAACAATAGTTTTCCATTACATTCATATACCATAACTTATTCATTCATTCCCCAATTGATGGCTATCTGCTTAATTTCTAATTCCTTGCCACCACAAAGAGAGCTGCTATGAATGTAGTTTTTTTGAGGGTTTTTTTTTTAAATGTGGATCCTTTTCCTTCTTTTATGATCTCTTTGGATCATAAAAGATACATACCTATTAGTGGCACTGCCATGCCTTTACGTTTTGAAGGCAAAATTATTAAGGCATGCCAGTATGTAAGCTTTTGACTGATGCCCTACTTTTTTTTTTAAATTTTTATTTTATTTGCATAACATATGTGTGGGTAATTCTTCAACAATAACCCTTACATAGCTTTCCGTTACAAATTTTTCCCCCCAACTCCCCACCCCTCCCCTAGATGGCAGGATATCCACTACATGTTAATTATGTTAAAATATTGGCAAATCGAATATATGTATACATATTTCCAAACTTATCATTGGTGTGCAAGAAAAATCTTATCTACACAAACGATATATCAGATAAAGGAAACACAATGTAAGCAAACATCAATCAAGGAGTATGAGAATGTTATGTTGTGGTCCACATTTCGCATCCCTCTCTCTGGGTGTATATGGCTTTCTTCAGTGAACAATTGGAGGTGGTTTGAAACATTTCATTGTTGAAGAGAGCCATGTCCATCAGAATTGATCGTCATATAGTACTGTTGTTGCCGTGTATAATGATCTCCTGGTTCTGCTCATTTCACTCAGCATCAGTTCATGTAAGTCTCTCCAGGCCTCTCTGAAATCATCTTGCTGGTCATTTCTTACAGAACAATAATATTCCATAACATTCATATACCATAATTTATTCAGCCATTCTCCAATTGAAGGGTGATGCCCTACTTTTTGTAAAGAGAGATTAAGTTCAGTTAGAGAAGATATCTGGATAATTGAGCTGTTCTTCCAGACTTGTTTTCTGTTTTCCAAATTTAACTATTTTTTTTTTTTTGGTACAGATTGTCTATATTATAGTTTGATGGCATCACTTTTGATCCTCCTTGCATTAATTTAAGTGAAATCTCTATCATGCTCTGCTACTCTGATTTCAGAATTTTATATGCATATTTTTAAATGTACAACACTATAATTTCTTATACACCTTTTACCTACCATATAAAATATACTTATCCAAAATTATAGTCTAGTTGGAGTCTGAGGTAACCAATGAAATTTAATCTGCATTCTTGTCTTCAGACTTCTAGTTCCTTTTGATTCCTCCCTCTACCACTTCTAAATTTTAGGCAGTTGTGTGTAGACAATGGAGGCCATAGAGCTTACCATTGGTTCTTTTTTTGAATTTTGTCTCTTGTGAATTTGCATCTTATTCTTCCTGTATCTTATTTTTAGTTCAAATTCCTTAAATTAGATTTAAATGACAACTGTCCAATATATATTTACCTAACAAAGATGTCCAAGAATCTGTTATCCCAGTATTATAAGTAACCTTTTGTTGATTGTGCTTCTTTTTTTAAAGCAGAAAGTAGAATTCCGATCAGTGTCAGGACCTGTACTTTATTAAATTTCTCCCAATTTTTTTTTCAAATTTCTCCTCAAATTCAACCTTCAACTACTTCACTAATCCAAATCCCTCCTCAATTTCTTTCTTTTGGATACAAATTCCTTCCCATATTTTAAGTTGAAAGGGGGAAAAATCAGTTAGTCTCTTTATGAAGAGGTCAGTTCAGAGCTTTAACCAAAAATCAAATAAGCAAAATGAATTCTGAGATCCCTGACGCAGCAGTCCTGCATGTAACTCAGTTCTGTGATTACTGGAAAACACTGCAACCCCTGTTAATCAACTCTCAGAATCATTAACCTGGCCCTAAATGAACTCACAACTTTTCCCTAAAAGATAGAAAAATAATAATATAGGAGTGTATTTCAAAGAGACCAATTTCCACAGGGTATAGTATTGTAACTGAGCTGTGAGTCTAGTTAAAGCCTTTAACACAGTTCCAATTAATTTTTTTCCTAATTAACTTTGCAGAAGTCATAAAAAGCAAGGAGACGAGCAGAGGAAATCTGATTCCAGGGAAATGGGCACTTAAAAAAAAAAAAAAAAAAAAAACACCCAGCACTAAACAGAAGGCCATCAAAAAAAGACCAAACCATGGACAGGGACACCATTATTCTACCAGTTCCTCAGGCTTCCAACCTAGGTGTTATCATCGATTCCTAACTCGATCTCTTACCCCCATATCCAATCTGTTGGCAAGACCTGTGACTTTCTTCTTTGTAACCTGTAAGTGTGCCTCCTCCTCTCTGATGCTACCTTGGCACAGCCCCTCATGTCTAGACTATTGTAATGGTTGGGTGGTCTGTCAGCTTGCCAAAAACTCACCACTCTTTCCACTCCAGACCATCTTCCATTTAGTCTAGAGCTAAATTTTCCTGGCACAAGTGTGACTATGTCACTTTTCTACACAAACTCCTGTGGCTTCCTATCACCTTCAGGATTAAATAAAAAAATCCTCTGCCATGTAAAACTTCAAAACATAGATCTCCTTATATTTCTAGTCTTATAATACCCTCCCCCAATAACCCTCCACCCATATATTCAGAATCAGTGACACTAGACTCTTTGCTGTTTCTCAAATAAAACACTCCATTTTGAACATTTTCACTGGTTGTCTCATATTTGGAATGTTTGCTCTTCTCTACCTCTTGAAACTCCTGTTTTTCTTCAGGTTCCAGCTAAAATCCCTTCCATCATAAGCCTTTCTCACCCAATCTCTCTTAATTTTAGCTCCTTCCCTCTTGGGCATTTTCTAATTGCCTTGTATATTGTTTGTACATAATTTTCTATCCCACTGTGAGCTTCTCGAAGACAGGGGCTGCCTTTTGTCTTTTTTTCCTATCCCCAATTCTTTTTTTTAAAATTATTATTATTAAAGCTTTTTATTTACAGAACATGAGTAATTTTCCTACATTGACCTTTGCAAAACTTTTCTGTTCCAAATTTTACCTTTCTTTCCCTTACCCCCTACCCTAGATGGCAAGTAGTCTAATACATGTTAAATAAATGTTAAAATAAATAGATAAATACAGTTATCTTGCAGCACAAGAAAAATCGGATCTATAAAGAGAAAGGGAAAAAAAACCTAAGGAGGAAAACAAAATGCAAGCAAACATTCATAGAAAGTGTTAAAATGTTATGTTGTGGCTATCCTCAGTTCTTAGAACAGTGCCTGACACATAGTAGGTACTTAATAAATGCATATAGATTGACTCATTTGACTGATCAGAATCTGTCATGCTCACACAGGCAGTCATGCAATCAGTAGAGGATATGGACCAGATCCTTTAGATTTAATTAACAGATCAATAATGCAAACAAAAGTTTATTTGAAACTTGAAGGAGTAATATCTAGAAATAGTGGATTCTCTGTCTCTGTCAGTGATGTTTTGAAATTGTAGCAGGGATTCCTATGTAATGATGAGATGCTATTCTGAAGTTCCGTCTATTCTGAAGCTCTGTCTTCTTGGGAACAAATAATAATAATAATAAGATGACAGGAAAGTTGGTGAAATGTCAAGGACAACAAAAAATGCTCTTTTTGTTTTATCAGGAGGGAAAGGAGGATGTTGAGATGGGAAGAGGAGAGCAACCAGGATAGTGAAAGGCCTTTAGTTTATGATGTAAGAAAATCAGTTGAAGGTGAAGACATGGTTCGCCAGAATAAGGAGCCACTAGGTGGTGCTGGATAGAGAAACAGGATGAATTACATGTTCAAGTAGGAATATAGAACAGACTAGATGCTAAGGGCCCCTCCAATCCAGGCTGTGCTAGCAGATATTTAACAACTGGCTTTCTGTATGTGTGTGGAGTGGGAAGAGGTATTCACAACAAACTTTATTTTGCGTTAATGTTTCCTCCACCACTTTCTTAAGTCTAGACAATCTACAAGACAAAAAAAAAGTCCTGATTTGTTGTCAGATTTCTGAGTATAAATGCTCACATTAAGAATTTAATAATTTGTTCTCATTTACTGATATGAGCCATTCCCAGCACAGCCCTACTTCCAAACTGGTGAATTCTCTGAGTTTGTGTCTTACTCATGGTCATGCATTAGTAAATTTCAGAAAAAATTAAAATTCAAGTCTCTCAGTCAAAAACTGATGACATCTTGTCACCTTTACCATCATATCCACCAAACATTATTTTGTTGTTAAAAGTCTTACACTGAAACATTTTGCTTTATGGAAAAACCTGGAAAGACTTATATGAATTGATGGAGAATGAATTGAGCAGAACCACAAGAACATGCTACACAATAATAATATTGTACAATGAACAATTGTGAATGATTTAACTATTCTTGTCAATACAATGATCCAATATGTTCCCAAAGGACTCATGATGAAAAATCCTATCTGCCTCAGAGTAGGAACTGATGAATATAAATGCAGATGAAACATACTATTTTTTTTTTGTTGTTCAAGTTTTTTTTCCCACAAAATGACTAACATGAAAATGTTTTGCATGATTACACATGTATATCAGATTGCTTAATTGCCTCAGGATGGGAGGAGAGAAGAGAGAATCTGGAACTCAATTTTCCCAAAAAATGGATGTTGAAATTTTTTCTACATATAATTAGAGGAAAATAAAATATTTTTAAAAAGAAAAAAAGACATATTCTGGTTTAGCCTAAATTTTAAAAAAAAAGAAAAAAGAAAAACTTGTCATTCTCTATAATCTTTATGTATATGTAAAATGTAGATTCTTCCAAACAAATTCTCAACACGGTGATAATGAGTTTGAATAGTCAGCTTTAAACTATGTTGTTTACATAGTGGTGGGGAATGTGTGAATTAAATTCCGTCTCTTTGTTTCATACACTTCCTCAAATAAAAAGTCATAGTTGTGACTTAGAGGTAGCATGACTAGGTAATAAGAATCCTGATCTTGAGTCAGAAGACTTAGGTTCTAGTTCCAACTGTATCAATAACAGAGTGATCCAGTAAATGCCTTAACCTCATTTGTCAGATAAGGATAATAATGTTTGCAGCATCAATCCTATAGAACATTTAAGAATGCACTTTGTAACCTTAACATGCTTTATAAAGATGAGATGATTCTTATAAGCAGCCTAAGTATAAAAGGAAAGTTAGTACATGTTCTCAGTTTGTCAGAATACCAAATCTTCATAAAAATCTTCAGACATGATAATCCTAGGTTTTTCCTCTGCAATTTCTGGTAAAATCTCACTATATTCCAATCTCACTCCCTGTATTCTTTAGGTATTGTTGGCAATAAGACAATTGACACATTTCCTGTTCAAGTTCTGAATGGCTTTCAAGTGCTGGGATTTTTTTTTAATGTTTACATTTTTCTAAAAAAAGTTTATTGATGTTCTTTTTCTTTCTTTTTTCTTTTTTTCTTTCATTTTTTTTTAAAAGAAAATCACTATCAATTCTCCATGATTTTTGCTCCTCTCCCTCTATACCCAAGAGATCCCTCCCTTGTAAAAAAAATACAGTTAAGTAAAATAAAGCAACAAATTGCCTATTTCTGACAATATATGCTGCCTTATGTACCTACAATCCATTATCTCTCTATTAAAAGGCAAGAGGCATGCTTCACTTGACTGAAATTATAATTGGGCATTGCATTAATTAGAGTCTTAAAGGACTGTTTTCCTATATTATCAGCATCACTTCAAAATGATCTTTCCAGTTTCATTCATCTAGTGATCAGCAATGCTTCTTATGAAAACATTCAATTGCATAGTCTTTGAAGCTGTAACGCCCTTATGTCATTCAGTATCCTCAAAGCATGCTGATAAAAATTATAGTAATGATTAATTTATGTTTTATTCATTGTGGTACTCATATTGCATGGTTAGCAAAGTTTCATTTCCTTTGTAATTTTGTTGTAGGATTGGTGTAAACAGAAGTTTGATTAACCATCTCAATCTTAGAATAAAAATCCATGCATTCACAATTTAGTTCATAAATTTATTTTACTTAAAAAGGATAATGCTTCTATTGACTATCATGGGTAACTTTTTCCTGCAATCTATCAATAGTTTGCTAAACCACCTGAAACTTCTGTGTACTACTATCATTGAATGCCAACTCACCAGTCTTTCAGCAATCACTGTATTACATGAGGATCCCATTTATGTATCATTGTATTCATATTTTTTAAAAATACTATATTGATTTGACTAATTAGAAATGATATTCTAGATATCTAGACTAGCACATAGCCATTAACTTACTCATTTACAACAACACATTTATATAGCAGCTGTGAGCCCTTTTTACCTTCCATGAACAGCTGAATTTTGTAAACACTCCCAATTCAGTGTTATTTTTTGAATCATCTTTTCCCATGAATAGATGGATAAGGAATGATTAGTCTTTTTCCCTCCTTTTATGGGAATTTTTGGTATGTCTAATATCTCCTTTTATAGTACTTTGTATATGTGAACATATTCATTTAAATAAACTAAATTACTCAATGTCTGAATCTGGAGACATCTTGGGCCCAACTATTATACATGTGTTTTTAAAACATTTATTTCAGCTTCCTACTCTTAAAAATTCCAGTACCAATAATTTACACATACACACTCCACCCCCAACACTTTGCTGGTGTTATGAAAAGAACACTCAATTTGGAATAGGAAAGATCATAGCTTTGCTATTATCTCTATGACCATGGCCAAATAAGTCCCTTGTCTTCAGTTTCCTCCTCCATTAAATAAAAGGATTGCACTATTGTGTGTGTGTGTGTGTGTGTGTGTGTGTGTGTGTGTTTGTGTATTATATGTTTTATATATATTTATGATGTATGTATTATATTATAAAAGGAAAATTCCTATGAGTCATTCCAGTTTACCAACTTCTTATAAGGCATTTTGAACTTAATGTCCCATGGAAATACCAAACTCAATATTTCAAAAGCAGAATTCATTATTTTTCCTATCTCCTTTTGGCTTTCTTATATTTTGAGAGTACTACCATCCCATCAGTTACATTTACCCATAATCTCAGAGTTCTCTTTAATTCTCCAAACTCCCTCACTTCATATATGCAAACACTCCAAGACTTGCTGATTCTAACACTATAACATTTCTTGAAAATGTCTTCTCCTCTCTATTCACAGGACAACCACTCCTTTTCAGCCCTTATCATAATATTTTTTCATTTTATCTTTCTCTATGTTTTGCAAACCTAACCGTGTTTTTCATTTTCACTGTGACATCCATTTCATCCACCCTTCATTTCTTTCTCATTACTATTTCACTGGCTGGACTTCTCTCCCTCTCCTTTCTTGACTTCCTTGGAGAAAAAGAATTCAATTCTATACTATCTTCTACTCTGGAATCCCTTGCCCTGTTGTCCTATCATTACTCATGCTCAGCTAAATTCCAATGCTTGATTACTCTAACCCAACTTCCTCTTTTAATTCTGTTCTTGTGTTATTGAATAGAACTGAAGAAAAATCACCAAATTGTGTTTACTAGTTCAACTGCAAAATTGTGTTACCTAATCTCAATTGGGTCTCCAGGGCAGTAAGTCAATCATTCTATTCCTCCCTAGTTGATTCATTATCTTACTCCCCACAACAGCAATTCTAAACCTCTTCTTAAGCCTCCTTTGGTATTCCTTCACCTCACCCTCTCAGCCAAGGACTTTGCTTCATACTTCATGGAAAAAAAAAAATGAAGGTTATTTGTCAAGACTTCTCCTCTCTTCTTCCTCATCTCCATCTCATTCAGACAACTTTTCATATTCTAATCTTAGATAAAGGAGCTGGTCCATCTTCTTGCCAAAGCCAGCCCCTCTACATATATCTTATCTCACCTCTTCACAACATCTCCAGTAGATTGTCTTTACTATCATACTCATTCAGTCTTTTTTTTTAATAAAGCTTTTTATTTACAAAACATATGAGTGATTTTTCTACATTGACCTTTGCAAAAACTTTTTTTCCCAATCTTTTCCCCTCCTTCCCCCCACCCCTCATCCCTAGATGACAGGTAATCTAATACATGCTAAATAGGATAAATTATATGACAAATACAATACATGTATACATATCTATACAGTTATCTTACTGCACAAGAAACATCAGATCTAGAAAGAAGAAAAAAACAACCTAAGAAGGAAAACAAAATGCATGGAGATATTCAGAGAAAGCATTAAAATGCTGTGTTGTGGTTCACACTCAGTTCCCACAGGCCTCTCTCTGGATGTATATGACTATCTTCATCGCTGAACAATAGGAACTGGTTTGAATCACACCATTGTTGAGGAGAACCACGTCCATCAGAATTGATCATCGTATAGTCTTGTTGCTGTGTATAGTGTTCTCCTGGTTCTGCTGATTTCACTCAGCATCAGTTCATGTAAGTCTCTCCAGGCCTCTCTGAAATCCTCCTGTTGGTCGTTTCTTATAGAACAATAATATTCCATGACATTTATATACCATAATTTATTCAGCCACTCTCCAATTGATGGGCATCCTTTCAATTTCCAGTTTCTTGCCACTACAAAAAGGGCTGCCACAAACATTCTTGCACATGTGGGTCCCTTTCCCTCCTTTAAAATCTCTTTGGGATATAGGCCCAGTAGAAACACTGCTGGATCAAAAGGTATGCACAGTTTGATAATTTTTTAAGCATAGCTCCAAATTGCTCTCCAGAATGGTTGGATCCGTTCACAGTTCCACTAACAATGTATCAGTGTCCCAGTTTTCCCACATCCCCTCCAACAGTTATCATCATTTCCTGTCATTTTAGCCAGTCTGACAGGGGTGTAGTGGTATCTCAGAGTTGTCTTAATTTGCATTTCTCTGATCAATAGTGACTTGGAGCACCTTTTCATATGACCAGAAATAGTTTCAATTTCTTCGTTTGAAAATTGTCTGTTCATATCTTTTGACCATATATCAATTGGAGAATGGCTTGAATTCTTATATATTTGAGTCAATTCTCTATATATTTTAGAAATGAGGCCTTTATCAGAACCTTTGGATGTAAAAATATTTTCCCAGTTTACTGCTACCCTTCTAATCTTGTCTGCATTCATTTTGTTTGTACAAAAACTTTTTAACTTGATATAGTCAAACTTATCTATTTTGTGATTAATGATGACCTCTAGTTCTTCTTTAATCACAAATTCCTTCCCCCTCCACAGGTCTGAGAGGTAAACCATCCTACATTGTTCTAATTTGTTTATAATATCATTATTTATGCCTAGATCATGAATCCATTTTGACCTTATCTTAGTATATGGTGTTAGGTGTGGGTCAATGCCTAATTTCTTCCATACTAGTTTCCAATTATCCCAGCAGTTTTTGTCAAATAGTGAGTTTTTATCCCCAAAACTGGGGTCTTTGGGTTTATCAAATACTAGATTATTATTTTCATTGAGTATTTTGTCCTGTGAACCTAACCTATTCCACTGATCCACTACTCTATTTCTTATCCAGTACCAAATGAATGAAATTGAAATTGTTAGTCTCAAAAATGAAAAGAGAGAACTTTCCACCAATGAAGAGGAAATTAGAGCAATAATCAGGAGTTACTTTGCCCAACTTTATGCCAATAAATTTGATAACCTAAGTGAAATGGAGGAATATCTACAAAAATATAGATTGCCCAGATTAACAGAAGAGGAAATAAATTACTTAAATAGTCCCATTTTAGAAAAAGAAATAGAACAAGTCATTAATCAACTCCCTAAGAAAAAATCCCCAGGACCAGATGGATTTACATGTGAATTCTACCAAACATTTAAAGAACAATTAACTCCAATATTATATAAACTATTCAAAAAAATAGGGAATGAAGGACTCCTACCAAACTCCTTTTATGATACAGACATGGTACTGATACCTAAACCAGGTAAAACAAAAACAGAGAAAAAAATTATAGACCAATCTCCTTAATGAATATTGATGCAAAAATCTTTTTTTAAAATTTTATTTGCATAACATATGTGTGGGTAATTCTTCAACAATAACCCTTACATAGCTTTCTGTTACAAATTTTTTCCCCCAACTCCCCACCCCTCCCCTAGATGGCAGGATATCCACTACATGTTAATCATGTTAAAATATTGGCAAATCGAATATATATATACATATTTCCAAACTTATCATTGTTGTGCAAGAAAAATCTTATCTACACAAAAAAAATATATCAGATAAAGGAAACACAATGTAAGCAAACATCAATCAAGGAGTATGAGAATGTTATGTTGTGGTCCACATTTCACATCCCTCTCTCTGGGTGTATATGGCTTTCTTCAGTGAACAATTGGAGGTGGTTTGAAACATTTCATTGTTGAAGAGAGCCATGTCCATCAGAATTGATCATCATATAGTACTGTTGTCGTGTATAATGATCTCCTGGTTCTGCTCATTTCACTCAGCATCAGTTCATGTAAGTCTCTCCAGGCCTCTCTGAAATCATCTTGCTGGTCATTTCTTACAGAACAATAATATTCCATAATATTCATATACCATAATTTATTCAGCCATTCTCCAATTGAAGGGCATCTATTCAATTTCCAGTTTCTAGCCACTACAAAAAGGGCTGCCACAAACATTCTTGCACATGTGGGGCCCTTTCCTTCCTTTATGATTTCTTTGGGATATAAGCCCAATAGAAATGCTGCTGGGTCAAAGGGTATGCACAGTTTGAAAACTTTTTGAGCGTAGCTCCAAATTGTTCTCCAGAATGGCTGTATCCATTCACAGCTCCACCAACAATGATGCAAAAATCTTAAATAAAATATTAGCAAAGAGATTACAGAAAATCATTCCCAGAATAATACGCCATGACCAAGTAGGATTTATACCAGGAATGCAGGGATGGTTCAATATTAGGAAAACTATTAACATAATTGACTATATTAATAACCAAATTAAAAAAAACATATGATAATCTCAATAGATGCAGAAAAAGCATTTGATAAAATCCAACATCCATTCCTATTAAAAACATTAGAGAGTATAGGAATTAATGGACTTTTCCTTAAAATAGTCGGTAGCATCTATTTAAAACCATCAGCTAGCATCATATGAAATGGTGATAAACTGGAACCATTCCCAATAAGATCAGGGGTGAAACAAGGTTGCCCCCATCACCATTACTACTCAATATTGTATTAGAAGTGCTAGCCTTGGCAATAAGACAAGAAAAAGAGATTAAAGTAATTAGAGTAGGTCATGAGGAAACCAAATTATCACTCTTTGCAGATGATATGATGGTCTACTTAGAGAACCTTAGAGAATCAACTAAAAAACTATTAGAATTAATCCACAACTTTAGCAAAGTTGCAGGATACAAAATAAATCCACATAAATCATCAGCATTTTTATACATCACCAACAAAATGCAACAGCAAGAGATACAAAGAGAAATTCCATTCAAAATAACTATCGACAGTATAAAATATTTGGGAATATATCTGCCAAGGGAAAGTCAGGATCTATATGAGCAAAACTACAAAGCACTCTCCACACAAATAAAGTCAGATCTAAACAATTGGAAAAACATCAAGTGCTCTTGGATAGGTCGAGCGAATATAATAAAGATGGCAATACTACCTAAACTAATCTATTTATTTAGTGCTATACCAATCAAACTCCCAAGAGATTATTTAACTGACCTAGAAAAAATAACAACAAAATTCATCTGGAAAAACAAAAGGTCAAGAATTTCAAGGGAATTAATGAAAAAAATGGAAATGAGGGTGGCCTAACTGTACCAGATCTGAAACTATATTATAAAGCAGTGGTCACCAAAATCATTCAGTCTTTAATCTATTGCCACCTACTGCTTACTTCCTTATTGCCTCTATAAGTGACTATGTATCTCCAGTCCATCTATCTATGCTGGTTCTTACTCTATATCTCTCCCTTCACATGACTTAAAAAAAAAATCTGTCTGTACTAGGTGCTTCTACTTCCTCTACTTCCACTCTCTTTAAACTCTTTGTAATACACAATCAGACATAATTATTCAACTGAAATACCTCCCTTCAAATTTGACAAAGAATTCTTAATCTAAAGCTTTTTGCTCAAGCCTGATCCCTCCTGACATGTCTGAAGCTTTTTGACAATTCTGATCTCATCAGGTTTTCATGACACTGCTCTATCCTGGTTCTTTTCTCTGCCTGACTTCTAATAATCTATGTCATGTTCACTAATTGTAGATATTTCTCAAAGTTCTGCACTGAGACCCCTTCTCACTTTATTCAGTCCTTGTCTCTCTCCTAAGTTTCAGTTTCACATCACTAACTGCCTTTTGGCAGTTTAAGTATACTTTTGGATATTTAAAAGTGAATATCCCATAAGAATTTCAAATTCAATATGCCCCAAGCAGAAATCATTATCTTTCCTGCCCAAACAATCCCCTTTTCCAAAGTCAAGAGCAGTGCCTTGGTGGTAGAGCCAAGAAGGCAGAGAGTAGACAGAACATTGCCTAAGCTCTTCCTGGCTTCCTTCAGAATCAACATTAGATCAAGCCTCTGAACGAATTTAGGAGTGGTGAAACCCACAAACATTCAGAGTATAATGATTTTTCAGCTTTAGTTATCTTGGAAGGACTTCAGGAAAGGTCTATCTCAATTGAGCAGGGGAGAATTGGGCAGGTTCTTTGCAAAGAGACTGGGTGCAGGGAATCTAGTGGGAAGCTCTTAACCAAAATATAGTAACATTGATTACTTTGTCCTGGTTCAGAAAGCCAGATTAGCAGACCAGTTGTGATTCCTCCAACACAACCATAGATGGCAAATTGTGAGCCCTGAACCCCAGTTTAACAGATAGGAATCGGCCAGGTCACTCATACAGTGGTGAAGCCTGCAGCACCCACTCCAGCACAATCAGTGAGTAACCCCCTCCACACTGCAGTGGAAGTTCAGGACAATCTGCCCCATGCCCTAAGAATAGACTTCAACCTTTAAAATTGAGCAAAAAAAGAAGCAAAAAAAAAAGGCTCAGCATAGAGAGCTACTATGGAAACAGAAAAGACCAGAAAACAAACCCAGAAAAATACAGTAAATGCAAAATGCCTGCAGATGAAGCTCCAAAGGGAGACATGAACTAGTCTCCAGTTCAAAAAACTTTCAACAAGTTCAACAAGAATCTAAAAAGAAATACAAGAGAAAAATGAGCAAAAGAAATGAGAGCCTTACAAGAGTTATTGGGGTGGGGATAGGAAGCTAGCACATTGGAAAAGGAAGCACAGAAATTGAATGTAGAAAATAACTCTTTAAAAATATATATTGTGTGGCTCTGGGCAAGTCACTTAACCTCAATTGCCTCAGCAAAAAGAAAAAAAATATATGTGACAAAATAGGAAAAAATATATACTGAAAAAAAACCCAACTCCTTTAAAAAATAAAATGGGGAAAATGGGGAAAAAATCCACTGAACAAAACAACTTTAAAAGTACATTGGCCAAATGCAAAAGGAGGTTAAAAAAAGTTAACTGAAGAAGATAATTCACTAAAAATTAGAATTGAACAAATGGAAGTGAATGACTCAATGAGACATCAAGAATCAGTCAAAAAAAATTCCAAAAAGAGAAGAGAATGTAAAAAACCTCATTGGTATTCCAATATTCCTCATGGGGAAAAAAAACTGACTGGAAAATAGATCCAGGAGAGAGAATCTAAGACTTATTGGACTACTTGAAAGCCATGATGAAAAAAAGTCTGAGCAACATCTTTCAAGAAATCATCAAGGAAAACTGCCCTGATATACTAGAATCAGAGGGTAAAATAGTCATTGAAAGAATCCACTAAACCCCAAAATGAAAACTTCAAGGAATATTGTAAATAATAGAATTACAGAATTATCAGATCAAGGAGAAAATACTTCAAGGAACCATAATCAGTATGTAGCATTTCACATTAAAAGATCAGAGGGCCTGAAATATGATATTCCAGAAGGCAAAGGAGCTTGGATTACAACCACCCAGCAAAATTCAGCATTATTTTTCAGGGGAAAAGATAGGCATTCATTGAAATAGAGAATATTCAGTTCTTTCTGATGAAAAGACCAGAGCTGAATAAAAAATTTGATTTCTGAATACAAGACTCAAGAGAAATATAAAAAGGTAAACAGAAGATAAAAATACATTTTAAAGGTTAAAATGTTTACATCCCTATGTGGGAAGAAGATGCATGCAACTTAAGAAAGGTATCTTTTTCAGGGCAGTTAGAGAGGATATTCTTTTTTTTTTTTAAATTAAAAGCTTTTTATTTACAAAACATATGAGTGATTTTTCTACATTGACCTTTGCAAAACTTTTTTTTTGTTCCAAGCTTTTCCCCTTCCATCCCCCACCCCTAGATGACAGGTAATCTAATACATGCTAATTATGTTAAATTATATGACAAATTCAATATATGTATACATATCTATACAGTTATCTTACTGCACAAGAAACATCAGATCTAGAAAGAGAGAAAAAGAAACAACCTCAGAAGGAAAACAAAATGCAGGGAAATATTCACAGAAAGAATTAAAATGCTGTGTTGTGGTTCACACGCAGTTCCCTCAGGCCTCTCTCTGGATGTATATGATTATTTTCATCGCTGAACAATAGGAACTGGTTTGAATCACATCATTGCTGAAGAGAACCATGTCCATCAGAATAGATCATCGCATAGTCTTTTTGCCGTGTATAATGTTCTCTTGGTTCTGTTGATTTCACTCAGCATCAGTTCATGCAAGTCTCTCCAGGCCTCTCTGAAATGGTCCTGCTGGTTGTTTCTTATAGAACAATAATATTCCATAACATTCATATACCATAATTTACTCAGCCACTCTCCAATTGATGGGCATCCTTTCAACTTCCAGTTTCTTGCCACTACAAAAAAGGCTGCCACAAACATTCTTGCACATGTGGGTCCCTTTCCCTCCTTTAAAATCTCTTTTGGATATAGGCCCAGTAGAAATACTGCTGGGTCAAATGTTATGCACAGTTTGATAATTTTTTGAGCATAGTTCCAGATTGCTTAGAGAGGATATTCTTAAAGGGTGTAGTTAAGTTGACGTTAATACGATGTTAGGGGTGGAAAAGGAATTGTTCTAATAGAGGAGAAAAAGGGAAGGAAAATGTGGTAAATTATTCCTCATGAAGAGGAAAGAGGCACAAGAGACCTATTATAGTTGAGGGAAAGGAGGGAGATGGGCATTGTTTGAACACTAATCTCATCATATTTGACTCAAAGTAGGGATAACAATTATTTAGTTTGGTATAGAAATTTGTCTCTGTATGGTAATAGGTAAAAGGAAAAAGGAAAGGGGGAGGCTAATAGAAGGGAGGGCAAAAGTAAAAGGAGAAAAGGATAAGAAAGGTGCAGATGAAAAAAGGGAGGACAGATTGAGGGAGGTGGTGATCATAAGTAATACACTGGTGAGAAGGAAAAGGATGAAAAAAAGAGAAGAAAAGTATAACTTAGGAAAAATAGTTTGGCGGAAAATATAGAATTAGTCATCTTAACTGTGAACATGAATGGGATGAACTCTTCCATAAAACAGAAGTAGCAGACTGTATTAAAAGTCAGAACCCTAAAATATGTTGTTTACAAGATACACATTTGAAGCACAGAGATACATACACAGTAAAAGTAAAAGGCTGGAGCCGTTTCAGCTGAAGTAAAAAAAAGAAAAAAGGCAAGGGTAGTAATCCTAATCTCAGATCAAGCATAAACAAAAATAGATCTACTTAAAAGGGATAAGGAAGGAAAATGAAATATCAATACTAAACGTATATGTACCAAGTGGCATAGCATTCAAATTCTTAGAGGAGAAATTGAGTTGCAAGAAGAAATAGCTAAACTATGCTAGTGGGAGATCACAACCTACCTCTTTCAGAACCAGATAAATCTATCCACAAAATAAATGAAAAAGTAATTAAGATGTTGAATAGAATTTTAGAAAAGTTATATATGATAGCTCCTTGGAGAAAATTGAATAGGGATAGAGAGAAATATACTTTTTTCTCAGTGGTACTTGGCACTCACGCAAAAATTGACTATGTATTAGGACATAAAAACTTCACAACTAAATGCAGAGAGGCAAAATAGTAAACACATCCTTTTCAGATCATAATGCAATAAAAGTACATATAATAAAAGGTCATGGAAAAATAAACCAATAACAGGAAACTAAATAGTCCTAAAGAAGGAGTGGATGAAGTAACAAATAATAAAAATAATAATTTCATCCAAGAGAATGACGATAACGAGACAACATACCAAAACTTATAGAATGCAGCCAAAGCAGTTCTTAGAGGAAATTTTATTTCACTAAATGCTTTCATGAATAAATAGAGAAAAAGATCAATGGATTTGGGCATACAACAAGAGTACTATCTTTAAAACATCCCATTCCTGTGCTTTCTTCAATTCCTTGCTCTCTCATATTTCATAATCTAATTTGTAGCCAAACTTTATTATCATTTTTTATCTTTATGACATCTCTGGAATTTTTTCCCCTTCTATTTACAGAGTCACATTTCTGCTTCAGGCCCATGTCACTTCCTGATAAACTATTGAAATAGTTTCCTGACATTCTTGTATCAAGTTTCTTCCCAGTCCCATCTATTCTCTCTTAGATGCCTAGATGAATTTTTTTTAAAAAAAATTAGGTCTGTCCAAGTCACCTCCCCCTTCCTTCTTAGCTTAAAGAGCTCTAATGGCTCCCTATTATCTCCAGAATAAATTGTAAAATTCTCTGTTGATATTTAAAACTCTTCATAACTTTGTCCCTTTTTACTTTTCCAGTTTCCTTCTATTTTACTTTTTTCCATAAATTCTGAATTTTCCAAAAACTATGGCCTCCAAAAATGACTATCCAGTGACAAGTACTCTGATTAGATTAGTTTTTTTTTGTTGTGACTTTCCCAGGGTCACACAGCTAGGGAATGTTGTGTCTGAGGCCAGATTTGAACTCAGGTTCTCCTGACTTCAGGGTTGGTACTCTATCTACTGCACCACCTAACTGCCCCTACTAGTTTTTAGATAAGAGATATATAGTCCAAACCAGGATTTGTAAATCATTTATTGAATGGTACTATTAGTGACATCCTCCCAAGCTTTTAAGGTATATAAGGATATTTGCTACTATTGCTAGGACTCAGACTGAGTTTATGTAGCAGTTTATTATGCTGCTTTTTTTTTGATTCAATATTCTCTCTCACTGACAATGTTTGCTATACATTTGTTATTCCTGATGCCTTTTTTTCTACATTCAACATTTAGCTAATAAGCCAATCTGGGTCATTTATTCAGTAAATATCTGAATATCCCTTTGAAAGGTTTTATTCCACTTATTCTTCTCCAGATTAAAGCAACATGTTTTGTGATAATATGCTAGGATTTGATGACAACTATTTTCCTTATTTGATTCACCTCTTTTATTTTCTAGTTCCTTTTTAGTTATGATGTTCAATAAAGTGTAGGTTGCTGAGATCTGATCCTAGTGTAAAAAAGCAGCTCTTTATCAGGAAAAGTGTTATGTGCCTTGTGGAATTTCCAAAAAGACATTTTTGACTAAATCATCTATAATGAGATTTGATATGTGGCCAGGTAATTTAGGATGGAATTACCAGCATGGAAGATCCTGAGAATTCACTTTGGGACTGAAAGATTGAAGCATGCACAGATATTTTGTGATGATGGAAGCGAGCAGTCTTTCTCAATTGGATTTGTAGCCAAAACTCTCTGAATCTTTTAAAATGGCCTAACAAGAATAGTTCATACTTTTTCTTAAAGTCAATCATAGCAGATCATACTTTGTGATAAAGGAGGAAAGTCTTACAGCCTCTCTTCTTCTCCCCCTCCCCATTTTTGTTGTTTCTCCAAGAAGACCATGACATCAGGAAAGTGATGTCATAATTTGCAAGTGAATTGGATTTAGGTGAGGGAGAGCCATCATACAAAGTCACCAGCCTCTCTTTCCTCCCCTACTCCCAATCATGTGATTCTGAAAAAATGTACCTCAGAGTTTTTGATTTTTTTTTCCTTTTCTGCTCTAAATATTAAGAGTAATCCCATGCTTAAGGCATGGGGATCCAGGAATCCAGGAATTCATATGGGTGTTGTATCCAATCATGTAGTGAATCATGTAGGATGCAAGGATTGGGGATGCTAGCCTAGCAGGCTTTGGACTTGAACTCAGTAGGATCAATGCTATGTAGAAAATTAACTACATTGTGAATTTAACTAATCCCCAACTTTCCCCAGAGAGTGAGGTAATGTGTGAGAATTAGGGTCTTAAAGTAGTGGGTGGTAGTGGTGAGAATGTGTTTGTCCTTGGTTCAAAATGTAAGAGAACTGAGGTAAAATTTAGCAGGTCTGGCATTCAGACAGTGGGGCCAATCTATTATGAATATTTACAAACAGATACATTTGAGATTATTATGTGTAGATGCCCTGAATTCTACTGAAATAAGGACACGTCCCTAGTAGAGCCTTAGGTTAACATTAATTTATTATGAGATGTAAATAAATACAGTAGAAAGCATTACTATATTCACCGTGTTTCTCTGGGGACCCAAAACTTAATAAATATGTGTCATAAAAAGGAATGAGAATAATCTATTCTAAAAACTCTTTAGGTAGCAACATTCTGATTTAACAAGGAATAAACTTCCCTCTTTTTCCTAAACACCCAGCCATTAAGGAATCTGAGTCTGAGACAGATGGCTGCTGTTAACATGAGCACTTGAGGCAAAGCATTACAAAGGCATGATGTAATAACTAATAAAACAAAAGAGGACTGGACAAAACATTCAAAGTAGTGAACATATTGAAAAGAATTGACTAAAGGAGTAACTCTTCTACTAGATAAAGGTATAGGAATATAAGGAGAGCAGCTAAGAAAATTTACTATGCATTACTTGTTTTATTTGATATGGTCAAGTCATATTCTGATCCCTCTATACATTTCATATAATTTTCTCTAGTCAGTTATGTCTGGGATAGCACCAAGGAAGTCTTAGAACTAGGAATCTCAGGTTGTAACTTCTACTCTTTCTACAATTTGTCTATAAGCTTATTCACAGATGCTCAATTAAGGTTGACACCTAGAAATCAAAATCTTTTAACTCATCCCTGGGATAAGAAGTTCAAGAACATAGTAATTTAATATTAAGAGAGAGTAGCTAGGTTCACAAAAGTTACACAAGTCAAATTGCCAAGGGATGAGGAATATGATGTGATGACAAGATTAGGTAATTTTTTCTAAGAGGTAGAGCATAAGCAATTGACTATAACTAGTGTCTGAAAGTTAGTTTAACTCAATATGGAAAGGCTTGTGAACAGAAAATTGGCCAATAGATAATTTTTTGTTTTTGTGGGAGGAAGGGGAATGTTAATCCATTAAAAGGGTAAAAATGCAGAAGGGTCTTATATTCTGTATTGCTTCCTTATAATTTTGCATTATTTGCAGAGGAATGATGTAAAAGAATGAAGAAATAGAGAAATTTGAAGAAATTGAGGAGATATTCCAAATTATTACAACATATATAATAGTATTTGAAATATTCATTGCAAAGGTGACACAAGGAAGGATAATGAAAAATATGTTGGCAAATATGCTTAGATATCAAGAAACCCCATAATCCCCTCAAAGTACAATTTGATTCAGTGACACTAGACTCCAAGCTATTCCACAGATGAGATTCTCCATTTCTGTTCTGGGTATTTTCTTTGGCTGTCCCTCCATTCTGGAGCACTCTCTCTCCTCCACTCTGACTATAGATCTCTCTGGCTTTGTTTCAGTTCCAAATAAAATCCCATCTATAGGAAGCCTTCCCCAATCCCTCTTAATTCCAATGCACTTTCTCAATTATTTCATTTTTATTCTGTAAAAAGTTTGTGTGTGTATATAAGTATATGTTTACAGAGACATATCTGTTTCTATATCTATCTATCTATCTATCTATCTATCTATCTATCTATCTATCTATCTGTCTGTCTGTCAGTCAGTCTGTCTGTCTGTCTATCTATCTATCATCTGCTATCTACTATGATCTAGTAGGGTTGTCTACCCCACTAGAATGTAAGCTTTGAGGACTGGTATTTTTCCTCAACACTTAGCACAATGCCAGCACACAGTAGACAATAAATTTTATTCAACTGAATGATTTGGAAAAAAAAATCAAAACATTACTATTAAAAAGTCCTTTTGTGGGGATGGTGGAAAACTATGTGGGGGATGTGTGGAACTATGAACATCTTCTATTAATGAGGCATTTCATAAACATGCTAAAGAACTTAGGTTGTACAGTATGTATAACACAGGCCTATATACTGTACAACCTAGCTTCCTTGGACATGGATTAAAATCTAGTCTCCAACACTCACTAGCTGTATGACCCCAAGCAAGTCACATAACCTCTATCTGGCTAGTTTCCTAATCTGTAAAATGGGTATAATTATAGCACCTACTTCCCAGGGCTGTTTTGAGGATTACATTAGTTAAAAATCATAAAGCATTTAGCACAGTTTGGAACATAGTGGGCACTATGTAAATGTTAATTATTAACTAATATTGTTGATTAATTCCTGAAAAGTATATGTCATACTGATACATTTTACATTATCTGCACATTATTTTATTTTTTTATTTATTTTTATTTATTTTTTTATTAAAGCTTTTTATTTGTATAACATATATATGGGTAGTTCCCCAACATTGATCTTTACAAAGCTTTCCATTACAAATTTTACTCCCAGTCCCCTCCCCTCCCCTAGATGGCAGGAAGTCCACTACATGCTAATAATGTTGAAATGCTTGAGAAGTTATGCAAGAAAAATCCTATCTACAAGAAGAAAAAAGAATCAGAGAAAGGTAACACAATGCAAGCAAATGTCAATAGAGATCATGAAAATGTTACGTTGTGGTCCATATTTCATTTCCCTCTCTCTGGGTGTATATGGTTTTCTTCAGTGAACAATTGGAACTGGTTTGAGACAATTCTTTGTTGCAGAGAGCCATGTCCATCAGAATTGATCATCATGTAATACTGTTGTTGCTGTGTATGATGATCTCCTGGTTCTGCTCGTTTCATTCAGCATCAGTTCATGCAAGTCCCTCCAGGCCTCTCTGAAATCGTCCTGCTGGTCGTTTCTTACAGAGCAATAATATTCCATAACATTCATACACCATAATTTATTCAGCCACTCTCCAATTGATGGGCATCCCTTCAGTTTCCAGTTTCTAGCCACTACAAAAAGGGCCGCCACAAACATTCTTGCACAGGTGGGGCCCTTTCCCTCCTCTAAGATCTCTTTGGGATATAGGCCCAGTAGAAACACTGCTGGGTCAAAGGGTATGCACAGTTTGACAACTTTTTGAGCATAGCTCCAAATTGCTTTCCAGAATGGTTGGATCCATTCACACAGTTCCACCAACAATGTATTAGTGTCCCAGTTTTCCCACATCCCCTTCAACATTCATCGTTATCTTTTCCTGTCATTTTAGCCAATCTGACAGGTGTGTAGTGGTACCTCAGAGTTGTCTTAATTTGCATTTCTCTGATCAATAGTGATTTGGAGCAACTTTTCATATGACTAGAGATGGTTTTAATTTCAGCATCTGAAAATTGTCTGTTCATATCCCTTGACCACTTATCTATTGAAGAGTGGCTTGAATTCTTATATATATGAGACAATTCTCTATATATTTTAGAAATGAGGCCTTTATCAGAACGATTAAATGTAAAGATGATTTCCCAATTTGATGCTTCCCTCCTGATCTTGTCTGCATTTGTTTTATTTGTACAGAAACTTTTTAACTTAATATAATCAAAATTATCCATCTGGTGTTCAATTAGGAGTTCCAGGTCTTCTTTGGACATAAATTTATTCCATCTCCACAGGTCTGAGAGATAAACTTATTACGTTCCTCAAACTTGCTTACAAAGTCCCTCTTTATATCTAGATCATGAACCCATTTAGATCTTATCTTGGTAAGTGGTGTTAGGTATGGGTCAAGCCCTAATTTCTTCCACACTAGTTTCCAATTTTTCCAGCAGTTTTTGCGGAATAGTCTGCACATTATTTTAGAGGTACCTATATTTTTTTATTTTTTTTTCAATATAAACTATTTTATTTTTTTATTTTTTTTAATTGAAGCTTTTTATTTGTATAACATATGTATGGGTAGTTCCCCAACGTTGATCTTTACAAAGCTTTCCATTACAAATTTTACACCCAGTCCCCTCCCCTCCCCTAGATGGCAGAAAGTCCGCTACATGCTAATAATGTTGAAATGCTTGAGAAGTTATGGAAGAAAAATCCTATCTACAAGAAAAAAAAAAGAATCAGAGAAAGGCAACACAATGCAAACAAATGTCAGTAGAGATCATGAAAATGTTACGTTGTGGTCCATATTTCATTTCCCTCTCTCTGGGTGTATATGGTTTTCTTCAGTGAACAATTGGAAC
This sequence comes from Myrmecobius fasciatus, assembly GCA_023553655.1. NCBI lineage: Eukaryota > Metazoa > Chordata > Mammalia > Dasyuromorphia > Myrmecobiidae > Myrmecobius > Myrmecobius fasciatus. The sequence goes on along the minus strand of JAJPUD010001796.1, from coordinate 235,459 downwards.
TGGTTTGAGACAATTCTTTGTTGCAGAGAGCCATGTCCATCAGAATTGATCATCATGTAATACTGTTGTTGCTGTGTATGATGATCTCCTGGTTCTGCTCGTTTCACTAAGCATCAGTTCATGCAAGTCTCTCCAGGCCTCTCTGAAATCGTCCTGCTGGTCGTTTCTTACAGAGCAATAATATTCCATAACATTCATATACCATAATTTATTCAGCCACTCTCCAATTGATGGGCATCCCTTCACTTTCCAGTTTCTAGCCACTACAAAAAGGGCTGCCACAAACATTCTTGCACATGTGGGTCCCTTTCCCTTCTCTAAGATCTCTTTGGGATATAGGCCCAGTAGAAACACTGCTGGGTCAAAGGGTATGCACAGTTTGACAACTTTTTGGGCATAGTTCCAAGTTGCTCTCCAGAATGGTTGGATCCGTTCACAGTTCCACCAACAATGTATCAGTGTCCCAGTTTTCCCACATCCCCTCCAACATTTCGTCGTTATCTTTTCCTGTCATTTTAGCCAATCTGACAGGTGTGTAGTGGTATCTCAGAGTTGTCTTAATTTGCATTTCTCTGATCAATAGTGATTTGGAGCAACTTTTCAT
>JAJPUD010001796.1:203089-226631 GCA_023553655.1 Myrmecobius fasciatus | reverse complement strand
AGATGATTTCCCAATTTGATGCTTCCCTCCTAATCTTGTCTGCATTTATTTTGTTTGTACAGAAACTTTTTAACTTAAAATAATCAAAATTATCCATCTGGTGTTCAATTAGGAGTTCCAGGTCTTCTTTGAACATAAATTTATTCCATCTCCACAGGTCTGAGAGATAAATTATATTACGTTCCTCTAACTTGCTTACAAAGTCCCTCTTTATATCTAGATCATGAACCCATTTAGATCTTATCTTGGTATGTGGTGTTAGGTATGGGTCAAGCCCTAATTTCTTCCACACTAGTTTCCAATTTTCCCAGCAGTTTTTGCCAAATAGTGAGTATTTATCCCAAAAGCTGGGGTCTTTGGGTTTATCGAATACTAGATTGTTAAGGTTATTGCCTAGATTGTCCTGATATCCTATCCTGTGCCACTGATCGACTGCTCTATTTCTTAGCCAGTACCAAACGGTTTTGATGACCGCTGCTTTATAATATAGTTTTAGATCTGGTACAGCAAGGCCACCTTCATCCGCCTTTTTTTTTTCATTAATCCCCTTGAAATCCTTGACCTTTTGTTCTTCCAAATGAACTTTGCTACTATTTTTTCTAGATCTGTAAAATAATTTCTTGGGAGTTTGATTGGTATGGCACTAAATAAGTAGATTAGTTTGGGTAGTATTGTCATTTTTATTATGTTCGCTCTGCCTACCCATGAGCACTTAATATTTTTCCAATTGATTAGGTCTGATTTTATTTGTGTGGAAAGTGTTTTGTAATTTAGTTTGTATAGTTTCTGACTTTTCCTTGGCAGATAGATTCCCAAATATTTTATCCTATCATCTGCTATTTGGAATGGAATTTCTTTTTGTATCTCTTGCTGCTGAACTTTGTTGGTAATATATAAGAATGCTGATGATTTATGTGGATTAATTTTGAATCCTGCAACTTTGCTAAAGTTGTGAATTGTTTCTAGTAGTTTTTTAGTTGAGTCTCTAGGGTTCTCTAAGTATACCATCATGTCATCTGCAAAGAGTGATAATTTGGTTTCTTCATTACCTACTCTGATTCCTTTTATCTCTTTTTCTTCTCTTATTGCTAAAGCTAACATTTCTAATACAATATTAAATAGTAATGGTGACAGTGGGCAGCCTTGTTTCACTCCTGATCTTATGGGGAATGGTTTTAGTTTGTCTCCATTACATATGATGCTTGCTGATGGTTTTAAATAGATGCTGCTGATCATTTTAAGGAAAAGCCCATTTATTCCTATACTCTCTAGTGTTTTTAATAGGAAAGGGTGTTGGATTTTGTCAAAGGCTTTTTCTGCATCTATTGAGATAATCATATGGTTTTTGTTAATTTGGTTATTAATATAATTAATTATGCTGATAGTTTTCCTAATATTGAACCAGCCCTGCATCCCTGGTATAAATCCTACTTGGTCATAGTGTACTATCCTGGGGATGACTTTCTGTAATCTCATTGCTAATATCTTATTTAAAATTTTTGCATCAATATTCATTAGGGAAATTGGTCTATAGTTTTCTTTCTCAGTTTTTACCCTACCCGGTTTAGCTATCAGCACCATATTGGTCTCATAGAAGGATTCTGGCAGTATACCTTCTGTCCCTATTTTCTCAAATAGTTTGTGTAGTATTGGAATCAATTGTTCTTTGAATGTTTCGTAGAATTCACATGTAAATCCATCTGACCCTGGAGATTTTTTCTTAGGGAGTTGGTTAATGGCTTGTTCTATTTCTTTTTCTGATATGGGGCTATTTAAATAATTTATATCCTCTTCTGTTAACCTGGGCAATCTATATTTTTGTAGATATTCCTCCATTTCATTTAGATTATCAAACTTACTGGCATAAAGTTGGGCAAAGTAACTCCTAATTATTGCTCTGATTTCCTCTTCATTGGAGGAAAGTTCTCCCTTATCATTCTTGAGACTAACAATTTGATTTTCCTCTCTCCTTTTTCTTACCAAATTAACTAAAGGCTTATCTATTTTGTTGGTTTTTCCATAGAACCAACTCTTAGTTTTATTTATTAACTCAACAGTTTTCTTGTTTTCGATTTTATTAATTTCTCCTTTTACTTTTAGAATTTCCAATTTGGTATTTAATTGAGGGTTTTTAATTTGTTCTTTTTCTAGGTTTTTTTATAGTAAGCCCAATTCATTGATCTTCTCTTTCTCTATTTTATGCAAGTAAGCATCTAGAGATATAAAATTGCCCCTTACAACCGCTTTGGCCATATCCCACAGATTTTGGTATGTTGTCTCCTTATTGTCATTCTCCTGGATGAAATTATTGATTGTGTCTATGATTTGCTCTTTCACCCATTCATTCTTCAGGATTAGATTATTTAATTTCCAATTAACTTTTGGTTTATTTTCTCCTGGACTTATATTGCATGTGATTTTTATTGCATCATGATCTGAAAAGGATGCACTTACTATTTCTGCCTTTCTGCATTTGATTTTAAGGTTTTTATGCCCTAATATATGGTCAATTTTTGTATATGTTCCATGGACTGCTGAGAAAAAAGTAAACTCTCTACTGTCTCCATTCAACTTTCTCCATAGATCTATCATACCTAACTTTTCTAACAATTGGTTTATCTCCCTAGTTTCTTTCTTGTTTATTTTGTAGTTTGATTTATCTAATTCTGAGAGAGCAAGGTTGAGATCCCCCACTAGTATCATTTGGCTGTCTATTTCTTCTTGCATATCTCTTAATTTCTCCCCTAGGAATTTGTGTGCTATTGCACTTGGTGCATATATATTTAATATAGATATTGCTACATTATCTATGGTACCCTTTAATAAAATATAGTTTCCTTCCTTATCTCTTTTTATTAGATCTATCTTGGCTTTTACTTGATCTGAGATAAGGATTGCTACCCCTGCTTTTTTTTGTTCACCTGAAGCATAATATTTTCTGCTCCAGCCGTTTACCTTCATTCTGTATGTGTCACTATGTTTTAAATGTGTTTCTTGTAGACAACATATTGTGGGATTCTGGTTTTTAATCCAGTCTGCTATCCGCTTCCGCTTTATGGGAGAGTTCATCCCATTCACATTCACAGTTAGAATAACTAATTCTTTATTTCCTGCCATCTTATTTACCCAAGTTATGTTTTCCCCTTTCCTTTCCCCTTTCTCCCTTCCCCCCTCCTCAGTACTTTGCTTTTGATGACCCCCTCCCCCAAACAATACTTCACCCTTTAGATCCCCTCCCCCTGTTCTTACTCCTTTCCCCTGATTCTTCTATTTTCCCTTCTATTAGTTTGTCCCTTACTTTTCCTCCTTTTCCTCCCACTTCCCTCTAGCAACAGACAAGTTTCTATGTGAAATCAAATGTCTGATATACACTTTTAGAGCCCAACCTGATGAGAGTAAGATTTACACAGTGCTCATCTCCCTCCCCTCTTTCTCTCAATTATATTAGGTTTTCTTTGCCTCTTCAAGTGATTTTACCTTGTTTTTACCTCCTTTTTTTTTAGATCTTATTTTACCACTTTTTCCCTCTTTTCCCCAGTATGACAACATTTTCCCCTCTAGTTCTCTTTTTCATATTATCAAAATAATATCTAGTTAATTATACCCCAAACTTTGAGTATCTCCCTAGTAAAAATAAAGTTCTCAAGAGACTTTTCCTTTTTACCTTTTTATGCATCTCTTGAGTTCTGTGTTTCGATGTCGAATTTTTTGTTCAGATCCGGTCTTTTCATTAGAAATAGGTGAAATTCACCTATATCACTGAATGACCATCTTCTTCCCTGGAGGATAATGCTCATTCTAGCTGGATAGGTTATTCTTGGCTGTAATCCAAGTTCCTTTGCCCTTCAGAATATCTGGTTCCATGCCCTTCGATCCTTCAGTGTGGAAGCTGACAAATCCTGTGTGATTCTAATTATTGAACCTTGGTATTTGAATTGTTTCTTTCTAGCTGCTAGCAGAATCTGTTACTTGGTGCTATAGTCCTGAAATTTAGCCACGATATTCCTTGGGGTCTTAATTTTGGGGTCTCTTTCAGGAGGTGATCGGTGAATTCTTTCAATGGTGATTTTACCCTTTGATTCTACAATCTCAGGGCAGTTTTCTTTCAGGATTTCCTGGAAGATAGTGTTTAGATTCTTTTTTTCATCATGGCTTTCAGGAAGTCCAATAATCCTTAGATTGTCTCTCCTAGATCTATTTTCCGTCAGTTGTTTTTCCTAGGAGATATTTCATATTTTCTTCTAATTTTTCATTTTTTTGTTTTTGTTTGACTGATTCTTCAAGTCTTAGTGAGTCATTCACTTGCATTTGTTCAATTCTTATTTTTAAAGTGTTGTTTTCTTCAGTTACCTTTTTAATCTCCTTTTGTAACTGGCCAATTTGTTCATTGCACTCTTTTTCCACTTCACTAATTTTATTTTTTAATAAATTGGTGTCTTTTTCATATCTCTTTTGCAGGGTATCATATCCTTCTTGCACTGATTTCAGTTTATTTTCCCATTTATCCTCCAGCTCTCTTTTGAGGTTCTTTATGCAGTCTTCCAGAAAGGCCTTTTGAAAAGGGGACCAGTGATGGTCCTGGCTGATGTTCTCTGGATTTTTGTCTAAAGAAACCTCTGTATCTGAGGTCGTTTCTTTGCCTTGATAAAAGCTGTCTATGGTGAGAGCTCTCTTTTGCTTCTTCATCATATATATATATTTTTTTTAGACAGTGTGGATATCTTTAAGGCAGGGAAAAAAAAAGCGGCAGCTGCAAAAAGCTTTGCCCTGGGGCACTTCGGCGAGTTGACTTAAGGTGCTGGGCCGGTGGGGGCTAGGACTAAGTCCGAATTACTCCTTAAACAAGGCAAGTCTGCCAGAACACCTGCCCCCAATCAGGGCAGAGTGACCAGAGTGCCTCAGATAAACTCCAGGTGTTTGGAATTTGGAGTTTGGAGTTTGGAATTTCTTCCAGGATGAGCTGAGCTGAGTCCCACCCTCACTTCCAGCCTGCACAGTTGTCGTCTATTTATCTCTCTGTCTGAGTCCGACTAACCTGATATGAAGTTCTCCAGAGAGCTGTGCCCAAATATTTCTGAGTTCGTTGACTTGAAGATCAGTTCGGAGGCTTATTTTATTGTTGATTTGAGAGAAGATTGGAGGAGAGGCAGAAAGTCACCTTTTCACTCCGCCATCTTGGCTCCGCCCCCCGGTACCTATATTTTTTTAACATAGTGTAAAGAAAATAAAAATATAGCCTTAGTGTCAGAAGACCTTGATTTAATTTACTTTTAGTGAGTGATACTTAGGTACCAAATAAAATAGAGCTTAATTTGTGTTATTTAATACTATAAAATTGTAACTCAATAAAAACAGGAATAATTTCCTCATCCTTTCATTGCTACATTTGGATATATCTAATCACAGGTTTCTTCCTGTATAAGAGCCTACCTTTTTTAATGCTAGTGTTCTTCTGGAGAAGCCATATGAGTATGAGCTATAGAATATCAGCCTCTCTGAGGAATCAAAATTTCAGTCCAATGGGGAAACATGGCGAGAGATGAAAAAGTGGATTGTAGTTTATTTCCAGCAATGCCATGTTCAACAGGTAGGGCAATAGGATGAATACTGGATTTTGCATGTGAGGACTTGGCTTCAGATTCTGCCTTCATCACCAGTGTGCTCTTATACAGGTTACTTTGACTCTCTAGGTCTTGATCACCTCTTACATAGATGAGCTCTGAGGTCCCACCCACATTAAATTTATCATAGCTTGCTCAATGACTTTCTATTCAAGGAGCATAGGAAGAAAGATCCCTATGCCATCCTTACAAATAATATGAACAGTTTTCCTTCTTTGACTATTACTACTCCCTTAACAGGGATTTAAAAATATATCTTTTTTTCCTATCATCATGGAATTGCTGAACTTGGCTTAAATTAATTTTCTTTTCCAGGGGTGCAGGTAGATTTAAAAAATGAAGTTCAATAATTTTAAGAAAACATTTACTGATGAGAGTAATCATTGGACAATTGAATCATGCATTCATTTAATACCATTTCAACAAAGTGAGTTAGGGAAAAGGTGACTAACACTTACATCAGGAGACTTTTTAGACTTGTCAGTTTGTGAACAAGATATAGATGGAATTTCCACTCATAAAAGCATCATGACCAAGTGTATTTGAATATTTCTACTAGTAGCTAATGCTTCCATTGCATTCCATTTTAAATTATACTTCCCATATGAAGGTTATTGAAAATATATTCTACATATGGAGAATTTGTTTGGATATGTAGATTTTCACATGCAAATAAGCATATAAATACACATGTATATAAAGCAATGTTACATTTGATACACATATTGTAAACCTATGGGTATGCATACATGAATACAGATAAAATACAAAGAAATTAAAATGCACATTGTTAAGAAATTCAGATGTGAAAAAGACCAATCACAGCTTCCTAGGAGCACAAATGAATTGATAAGTTTAGTCTAATATTCACATTCACAGGCAATGAAAGGAAAACTTGGATAATATTAAATAGAAGCTCCTTATAACTTTATATAAAAGTTTGTGTTTCATTCTCTTGTGGATTTTTTGGGATGTTTTTGATTTCACTTGGTCATTTTAAGGCTTGTCTTCCTTCCTTCCTTCCCTCCCTCCTTCCTTCTTTCCCCTCCTTTCTTTTCTTCCTTTCCTCCCTCTCTCTTTCCTTGATTCCCTCCCTCCCTCTCTGCTTCCCTCTTTTCCATCTCTCCTTTCTCCCTCCTCTTCCTCCCTTTTTCCTCCCGCCTTCCTTCCTTCCTTCCTTCCTTCCTTCCTTCCTTCCTTCCTTCCTTCCTTCCTTCCTTCCTTCTTTCCTTCTTTCCTTCCTTTCTTCATCCTTGCTTTCATAGTTCAGTGTGTGTGTGTGTGCGTGTGTAATAATAACTATAATATCAATATAAAATAATAAGTGCTTTGGAGATTCTCAAAACCAAGTTCTACTTGAAGAGGAAGATCATTATTGAGTAGAGAAATCAGAGGAGGCTTTATGGAGAAAGTGATATTTATTTTGAACTTTAAAGGAATGGTAAAATTCAAAATAGGAAAACTGTGACAAATATCAATAATAAATAGCATGAATGAAGGCAAAAAGGTAGGAAAACACAATACTGTGTTCAGTGGCCAGAGAACATTGTTTAGCTTGGCCAAACTATAAAGGGAAGGAATAAGATAAGCTAAAGTTGGAGATGCACCATGGCACTGAGTTTTGGCAGATCTTGAATACAATATCAGTGAATTTGAACATTATTTAGTAAGGACAAAAGATTGACTGGGAGTGAAGTGCCAAAAAAGCATTGGAGATACCCAAACATTTCATTTTCTTCTATCTGCTCTTGTGACTGTAAGCAAAATTATCATATGAATCCTGTGGCTAGCAGAATTAAAAATTATTTTAGTGGACATGATATAAACATTTTTATATTATATTTGTCATTTAAATTATCAAAGTTCAAGAGATAAAAAAACTACACAATAGATGTATGAGAAGCCTGCATAAATGTTACACATTTTCATTCATGGCATATCCATCAGTACAGACATATATCCTTCTTAGGATAATTTCAAGAGAAAAGAACTCTTCTTAAGTATTTCCCTATAGTACTTAGGCTAGTGTTTTGTATGCATTTCTCATTCAACACATTTTCTCTAATATTATCTACAGATGTCTCCCTTCACCTCAGCTCACTTGGAGCTCGTCCTATCTTCTTCCTGCATTTCAGAGATACTCCACAAAGTGGCACCAACAGAGTGTTTAGTAAACACAATGCTTTATCAGGGGGAGAACACATAGAAGCTATCTCTTTGTCCTTTTATGTGCTCTCTCCCTCCCTCCTTCTTTCCCTCCTTCCCTTCTTTCCTCCTTCCTTCTCTCTCTCTCTCTCTCTCTCTCTATCTATCTATCTATCTCTCTCTTTCTTTCAAAATAAAGCAAAAATCCAAATTATTTTTTGATAATACAAAAGAGAGGATTCTTTCACCTTTTCATGAAAAAAAATGCTTCAACATATAGTTATTCAGCCATGTTAATGGATTTGTATTTCAGCCTCAGGAATTTCTACTAGATGTAAAACATAAATTCTGGGTTCCTTTCCAAGAAATGCAATAGAATACTCTACTTGGTATGTTGTCCATGTAGAGTTATGTATTTAATTTAGTTGCTTTTAACTCCTTTCTGCGTAGGTGAGATAGCACAATTAAGTGAATACTGACTGAAAAAAGCAAACATTTTATTTGTTTGCTTTTTATCAATTATTTGGATCAAATATGCAGTAACACAAAGTTAGAAGAGATAGCTGACAAACTGATGATAAAAATCAGGACAGAAAAGAACTTAAAGGACTAGACCTTCAATTTGAATCTAAGGTAGAACTAAGTAAAGGTAAAGTACTACACTTGGACTAAAACAGTTGATTCCACAAATATCTGATGGGGGAGCAGCAGTTTGTCTGAAAAGTTATAGAGATTTTTAGTAAACTTCAGGTTCCATATGAGTCAAAATTGTGATATGGCATCCAAGAAACATGGTGTATGGGATGTTAAGATACAAAATGCTGTAAGATATATAGAGCCAGCCTTGGAGTCAGGATGACTTAACTTTATAGGACCTCAAAGAGCTCTCTAAAATTATAAGTTTTAGATTAGTTGTTGATCTGCATTGGTGAAAGGAGCTTTCTAAGGACTCCTAACATAGAAGACATCATAAAAGATATACTATAGGTATAGAATGTGACTAGAAAAACTTTGAGAGACATTGTTTCTGGGTAATTAATCATTTCATTAATTATGCTAGCATATAATTAATAAAATGATTTAGTTACACTTTCAAATGACAAAGACCCCTCATAGAACCTACTCAACACTTATATACCCATGGATGTTCCTAAGAATGGCAATCAATTCTGACTAGTTAACAAATATGAGAGATATTATAATGAGAGAGTAGGAGCTGGAGGACTGGACTTTGATTATATCATTTACTTCTATAGTGGCCCCAGCCTTGGGCAATCTAGACAAAGGATCAATCCCCCTCCTCCTCACCCCACTTTGTCAGAGTAAAACACAGAGAATGGTAACTCACCTTAGATTAAATTATTTTAAGGTTTTCTAGTTGGGTGGGACAACAAATTTCTGAGAATAAATTTGAATTTAGGTCTTCCAGGCCTAGTATTGTTTCCACTGTACCACTTAGATGTTCTAAAGAAATTTTATTAACTCCCTTGTAAATCCAAAATACACACACACACTAAACAAATATATATATATATATATACATATGTATGCATGCATGTATATATAATGCATATGACACATTTTCTTGATCATATTCCCTATTCTTCATATTTTGATATGTTTGTGTTTGGACATGATTGTTAACTTCACAATAAAAAAGCAAAATGAATTGGGACTAGACAGGCAATATTGAAAATGCTTTGTATAATCCACCAAGAAAGACACGTTTTGTCATATTCAAAAGACTAGGCTTTTATTGGCCAGACCTTCCCCACTGCATTCTTATGAAATGTTTCAAGCTTTTCTTGTGGAAAATATATAGAGACATGGGGCCCACTTGTAGTACAATTAGAGAGATTTAGAGATGGTTGAACAGCTGGACTCGAAGAGTAGTCATCAATTTTTGATGTCAGCCTGGAAGGAGGTCATCAGTGGAGTGCATGGCTTAGGGAGTAGGAAAGAGAGTATTACATCTGTACCAATTAGCATTTTCATCAACAACAGCATAGCTGGCCTGTTTATCAAATTGATATATGATAGAATGTTTGGAGGGATAGCCTACATACTAACACATTGCATAATGGGATTCAAAAAGATCTTGATAGACTAGAATATTGAATTGAATCTAATTAAATTGAATAAATTGAAAGGAGAAAAATGTAAAGTTATACCTGGGTTCAGGGATAATACATATATACAAATGCAAGATGGAGGAGTCCCAATTAGCAGTTTATTTGAAAAAAAGCTGAGAGTTTTTAATAAACTGAAAACTCTATCAGTCAAGAGAGTGATTTGTTGAAGGTGCTCTTGAGATATTTAAGATAAACAAACCTCTCTTAAAGATGAAAGTTCCAATATTTTTTGCATATCTGGAGTTTTGTGTGCAGTTCTATATGCCATAATCTTAGGAGGAACATTGACAAGTTGGAAAGTGTCTAAAAGAGACAAAACAATATGGAGATGAACATGAGAATCAGTTGGAAGAATTTGGGATGTTTAGCCTGGAGAAGAGAAGAAACACAGATTCCTTCATAATTGTCAAGTACGTGAAGAGCTGAGAGCAATTAGGTGGCATAGTGAATAGAGTATATAACTTACAATCAGGGAGACACATCTTCATGAGTTCCAATAGTCCTCAGATACTTATTAGATGTGTAACTTCATCCTGTTTGCCTTGTTTTTCTCATATATAAAATGAACTAGAAAAGGAAATGGCAAACTATTCCAGTTATTTTGCCAAAAAAACCAAAACAAAACCAAAGGGGATCAGATATGATTGAAATGATTGAACAACAATAACCCTTGAAGAACTATTATTTAGAAGAGAGATTAGACTGATTTTGTTTGTTCCCCAGAGAGTAGAATCAGGAACAGTGGGTAAAAAGTATGGAAAATGTCAATTTAGTGAAATGGCTTGTTTGAGGAGTGAGATTCTTTTTATCGGAAGTCTTCAGGCAAAAATTAGATGACCAAGAGGTATAGTGTAACTGGGTTCTTTGTGGGTATGAGTTAGAATAGGTTACTGTTGAGATTCCTTCTAACTCTGAATTTCTGTGACTATGTTAATTTTATGTAAGAAATATGTCTTGTCAAATATTGGAGGGGGTTAAAAAAAAGATTGAGAAGGCCTTAAAATGATCTTTTACTGTCAAGAGAGAGTTAGGGCTTGTCTACCTAGAAATGAACTTGCAATATTTTTTCTAGGTATATGATTTCTATAAGTTGACTTTTACTTAATAAATTTCAAATGAAAAAAATCTAGATGATTCAGATTGTGTCTACATATTCATTTGATCAGTAAATTCAAACTGGGGGAAAAATAATTCAAATTAATTGTTTTGACCTACCTCAAGTCCCTACTATTCCAAACTATATGAATATTTTTCTCCTCTAAATCCTATAGCATTACAAAAAAGAACACCTGTCTTGTCATTCCTGCTAGGGATGATCAATAAGCACCAGGGACTTGTGTTCTTCTACCTATGCTGCCTAGTCTCTAGAGTGGAATTCTGGAAATATGTGTTCTTTAAGGGATATTTGTTGATTTATTTGAATAAGTTGACAGATTAATGACATCTTTAGGGTCTTTGTTTCATTCATCCAATGTTATTGTTCCCTAAGGATTAAAGTGAGTTTCAGAGGATCTTAGATTCAGGACTTTTTGAAGGATATTTCAGAGAAATTACTTTGGGGTTAGGCACAGCACAGTAAAAGATTTGGACTCAGGGACTTGGATTAGAGTCTGGTTTGTACATTTAATACATGAGTGACTTTTGTCAAGGTACTTAACTTCTCTTTGGTCAGTTTCTTCATTGATAGAATGCCTTTTTAAAAAAATCCCTTCCATATCCCCCAGTGTCCAGCTTCATAGGCAAGAGAAGAGAAACAGCTTTACTAGTTAAAATCCTGGCCAATTAAGATTTCTATAAGTCAGGAAATGGGAAAAGTCTCTTTCATAGTCAAGTATCCAGATATTGATTTTCTATTGTTTTTCTAGGACATAAAAGACTACACACACACACACACACACACACACACACACACACACAAGAAAGACAAAAAATTTATGATTAATTCCACACTACCATTGCTAATAATTACAGCACAAAGATAACATTTTTTTTCTATTTGAAAACCATAAACATTGGAAAATATTTTCCAGAATAAAACTTGGTCATGCATTTTGAATTTGTAGAAAATTCCAGACATGTGAAACAATAGCAGATCCCAAGAAGTGTCAGATGTATGAAATAGTGACAGTAATAGCATAATGAACCTGCGTAATGCTAAAAAACTGTGGTGTTGGATGAAGAATATCATAACTCCCTATTCTAAAATCAAAGAAGCATTTATAAAACCAATCTGATGGTTTACTTATATGTTGTTCTGATATATTGAAAATTTCCTCCAAACTTGGCCTTTATTTTCCAGCCTCAACCTTTTGCTAACATTATTCCCTTTTCCTGGTAAATGATCCTTTTTCTCTTCCTTCTCATCTTCCTTCCTTTGTTTCTATCTGAAGAATATTTGAAGGAAATGGGGTTTTTAAATTGGAGAATAGAAAACTAAGGATGATAATAACTCTTCAAATAATGAAGGGTTTTTATATAGAAGAAAATTTTACTTTTTCTAGGTAGTTAGCTCCAAAGGGCAGAACAAGAACAAAGGATTCTCAAATTCTGGAAGTTTTTTTTTTTTTAAATGATCTCTTATTTTATCAATGGAGGAAATTTCTAATGATGAAAACATTCCCTCTACCAATATATATTAGCACATACTCTGCAATGTATAATTTTAGAAGTTGCCTGGGACAATCTCTAATTTTTATAGGAGATTATAAGGAAGCAGATTTGGGACTAAGAAAAGAAAGAATTTCTATCTAAATTGCCTCAAAATGTTTTGTTATATAGTAAGTTTCCTGTCTCTGGAGACAGCCACCCAGAAAACCTTCTGAAGTCGTAAGGGATATTGTAGGGTACTGCAGAGGAGATTCACACAACAGGTTATGAATTTGTCTTAATTCCTAGTGTCTTTCCACTTTAAGATTTAGATTTATATCATTATCCCTTAACTGTTCCCTGTCTCAGGCTCCACTGTGTTTGGGTAAGTGATTTGGAATTTAGGACTTTTGAGGTGAGGAAGATTGAATTTTATAGGATGTTTGCTGCCTGATAGAAGAAAAAATAGAGCCTTGAAGAAAATGCAAAGATTTCCCCAGTGAGAAGAGGTTTGTATGTTTGTTGTTGTTTTTTAAGCATCTTCAGTTTTCCATAAGATAAGATAATTGGATTAGACAATTTATTTTTTATAAGTTTTTATTGATATTTTCTGTTTTTTACCATAGTTGTCTGAAGTATTTCCCATTCCTTTCCTTTCCAGAGATCCATTCCATATGCCATATAGTCATTTATTTTGAGAAGTAAAAAAAAGTCAGTATAACTTATTAATATATTGAAAAACTCTGGATACATGTTCAGTATATACCTGGGGACCTCCCACCACCACAAAGGGGAAAGATTGAGAATATCTTCTTGCATCTTTTCATTTGAGCCCTGCTTGATCTTTATAATTTTATTGCACTTTATTTTTTTTGAAGTGTAGCCAATCTTTCAATTTATATTGTAGCAGCTACTGTATATATTGTTTTCTTGACTCTGCTTACTTCATTGTATTAGCATGTAACTCTTGTTATGCTTTTCTGAATTTATCACACACATTTTTTATAGCACAGTAATGTTCTATTTCATTCATGTGCCACAATTTGTTTAGCCATTCCTGAATCTATATCTATTTTGTTTCCTATTCTTAGCTATCACAAAAAATGAAAATATAAATATTCTGAAGCATAGGTACATCAACTTTTTTCTTATTACTGGCTTCCTTTGGGGTATAAATGCAATAATAAAATAGCTGGCTTGTATGAAATGGGCTATTTAATCATGCTATATAATTCCAAATTACTTTTCTAAATGCTTGCACTATTTCACAGCTCCATCAACAATGTATTATTATTTATCTTTCCACAAACCTTCCAAAATTGAATGTCACTATTTTTGTCACTTTTGTCAATTTATAGAGTATAGATTGTTTTGATCAACATTTCTCTTAAAATTAGTAATATGGAACATTTTTTCATATGACTATGAATGCTTTACAATTCTATGGGATTTGTTTTTGGTTTTGAAAGCTATTTGTTCCTATCCTTTGACAATTTATCTTTTGGGGAAAGGCTCTTAGTCTTTAATTGTTTATGGGTCTTAGATACTAAGCCCTTCTCAGGGAAATCTGATACAAAGATATTTTCTCCCTTTGAACATTTCTCTTCTTATGTCACATATTAATGTTGTTTATGCAGAGGGATTTCAGTTTCAAATAATCAAAATTATCTATTTTAATCTTTATAATTTCTTTTATATCTTATTTGGTTAAGAATTTATCTTTCACCCATATCTGTGAAGGGGTAGATAGTTTATTAGGTCTCTTCTATGTTTAAATCCCATGAGCTTTTGAAAGAAGGCATATGGAAGCAAATTCTAATCTACCTTTATTGTTGGAGGTGAAAATCAAAATTCTTGTTAATTCACTATTTCCCTCTCTCCCCAAACAGGACAGTTACAGCTTACAAAGAATGTCAGGTAGGGTCTAGAGAATATCATTCTAGCTTCCAGTGTGGAAATTTCTTTTACTATTGCAATGAGTGACTTGAATTAATTAATCAAAGTTTTAGAGAGCCACTGGGCTCTCTGGGGCCACTGAAAGAATTGTCCATGATCATACTTAGTAGATTCAGAGGCATGGCTTGAACCCAAGGTCTGCTAAGACTAGCTAACTATCTACTACAATCCTTGGGATGGGAGAGGGTTTGGAATTGTGATTTCACTACTTAGGGAATTCTCAAGAGAGGAAATAATAGTAATAATAATAATAAACATTTATTAAGTGCTTTAAAGTTGAAAAATGCTTAATAAATATTACCTCATTTGATCTTTACAACAATCCTATGAGCTAGGTACTATTATTATACCCATTTACAGATGAAGAAATTGAGATTCAGAGAGGTAAAATGTTTTCTTCAGTGTTACACAGTAGTACATGTCTAAGAATTTGAACTTGCATCTTCCTGATTACAAGCCCAAAGCCCTATTCTCTGTGTCACAAAAGCTTTCATGTTTATTTACTTTTTTTTTCAAATTCTAGTCTTAGTTGTTTAGATTTTAGAGCACTGAGAAATTAAAGAACTTGCCCAGGGTCACATGATTACTATGTGTCAGAGGAGACACTTGAACCAAGAGTTTCCTGATTTGGAAGTATTTTATACCACCCTCCTTTTACTCTATATTTAAAAGGACTTAATTCTCTTTTAATTCCTCTTCCAGAATTTGACAATAAAATACCTCCTCTTTCAGTTCCCATCTTACCAAGTCCCTACTCACAATTTATACACCATTAATAATTTATGTAGAACGTTCTTTTCATTCAAAGCCTCAATCTTCTTTCATTAAAAGTTTCCTCTAGACTTCTGCTCAAACCTTTCCTATTTTCCCACTTTGTACTTACTGTGATTATTGCCTATTGACCAAATATAAACAGTACTGGTAGAACCCAGTCAGGCTACTCATTGGAAATCTCACAATTCCAAGATTATTATGTATCTCTCTACACTTCCAATAAAAGAGCAGAGAGAGATAGCTTGATACTTCAATAATATTTCCAGGATCTAGTGAAATCTAGATCAGTCTGGGCTGTATATAGATTGTTATCATAGCCATCTAAGAGTTTCAGGAAACCCTCTTTTAACAAGCATCAAGTTCTTTTTCAAAAGTTTAAAGTATTAGCACTTAGGCAGACCTTACACAGAGAGGATTGAGTAAATGATTTACATTCCATGCCTATTAAGCAGTGTCTTAAGAATGTTGGCTGACTCTATCCTAACTGAGATGTTAGGGCTGCCTCATTTGTTTTCTATCTTTGGAAATCTCGTATTGTACGTTTACTTTCAAAACTCCTTTTGTCTCATTGAATCCCTGTTTAAAATTGGCTGCCACCTTCCCTAAAGAACTATCTCCGGGTGGGGGGTAGGGTTGGGGTTTGATCTGGTTTGTGTCTGTGGATTGCAATGTCATATGTCATAACATAAAGGAGTCAGAGAAAATGGAAGATGTGGTCCTAGAGATAAATTCCAGGGTGGCCTACTGTTTGGTCTTGGATAGCAAAGACATCCTTTTCCCTCATTAACAACCATATTAGTATAGTGCATCACTTCGCAAATGACTTTCACAATCATCTCATGACAACACCGTAAGAGTGGGTAAAGACAGGAATTATCTTCGTTTTACTAATAAAAAACTTTGGGGCAGAAGGTTAAATTACTCATTTATGGTCACACAGATAATATACAGCAGACTTGGGACTAGAACTGAGTACTTCTAGTTATGAGCCCTTAGTCATTTTCATAAGTATCTAAACAATGCATTCTTTATGAATTAAGAATACCATATTGATAGACATATTTGTTATACATATTAAATGAATCCCAACTGTAAATTTATGTTCTAAACACAACATAGTTTGTATCCTGGTATTCTTTTAAAGCATTTGGTAATATATTTGAGGAAGGATTAAAGTATCATCTTTCTTTCTACCCTAGAAACAGAATAATAGACATTTCTTCTAGGCATCTTTCATTGTGAATAGAGCAACAGGAGTCAGGACTAGAATAAGGAAGACCCTAGTTCAAATCCAGCTTCAGACACACATTAGCTATGTGACCCCAGGCTAGTCTCTGCTTGTCTCAATTCCTCATCTGTAAAATGAACTGGAGAAGGAAATGACAAGCCAGTATAGTATCTTTGCCAAGAAACCCCCAAATGAGGTCATGAAGGGTCTAACATGACTGAGCTACAACAACAACAACAACCTGAGTTCTTCCTTCCTTAGAAAGCAGGTCAATCTCTATCAAAAACTCAATATCTGAAATAGAGGCATTTTTGATTCCTCCTTCCTAGTTTCCCTTCCCAATATTCCTAGAAAATCTGAGAGATTTTTTTGACTAATAAAATTCACCCAGGGTAGAATTCCTATGGATGTCTTCCCTAAATATTTTAACCATTATTGTATACCTTCTTAGACACTCCAAAGCAATCCTAAAATCATATAGAGAGAGAGAGTTGGAAGGGACTTTAGAGGTCACATAATAAAACTCTTCATTTATAATTAAGATAACAGGTTCAGACAGCTTAAGTGGGTTACCCAAAATCATGCAAGTGATAAGTGGTAGAGCTTCAATTCAAACCTCAGTCTTATTACTCCAAAGCTAGTATTCTTTCCACTGTTTCAATCTTTAGGATGTTTTTACAACTTTCTCCATTGAAATGTAGTGCTTTTATCCAAACCAACAATCTTTTAATAACAATAGCTAAGATTTGTCTAAGGCATTAAAATTTATAAAATAGTTTACAAATATCTCATTTTATCTTCTCAACTCCCCTGCAAAACAGGTGCTATTGTTATCCCATTTTACAATTAGGGAAACTGAGGTAGACAGCTATTAAGTGACTTGATTAGGATGAAATAGCTGGTGAGATTAGATTTGAACTCAGACTTTCTTGACTTCAGCTATAATGCTCTTCCTGTGTCACCTATGTCACCTTACTACCTCCCAGTTCACCAACTCTATAAGAATTGAGAAGGTGTTTCCTTAATAAACTCTCACATTAGAGTTTCTTGCTCACTAAAACTAAGCCTGACTTAGAACTTGAAAGGAAGTTCTCCTGAGAGCCCATTACTTCAAATACAGAAGATTAGGTTTTAAAGGGATGATCCTACATAAACTCTCAAATTCTACTTGTGTTAGACAGCCTCATGATATTGAAAATAATAATTATTATAACTTTTTATTTTCTAAATATATGCAAAGATAGTTTTCAACATTCACTCTTGGAAAACTTTGTGTTCCAAATTTTTCTCCTTCCCTATACAGCAAGTAATCCAATATATGTTAAACTGTGTAATTCTTCTATACATATTTCCACATTATCAGGATGCACAAGAAAAATAAGAAAGAAAAAAAAGCAAACAACAATAAAAAAGGTGAAAATACTATGTTGTGATCCACATTCAATCCCTACAATCCTCTCTTTGTATGCAGATGGCTCTTTCCAACACAAATCTATTGGATTTGGCCTGAATCACCTCATTGTTGAAAAGAGTCACATCCATCAGAATTGATCATTGTATAATCTTATTGTTGCTGTGTACAATGACCTCCTGATTCTGCTCATTTCACTCAGCATCAGTTCATGCAAATCTCCCCAAGTCTCTCTGAAATCATCCTGCTGATCATTTCTTGTAGAACAATAATATTTCATAATATTCACATACCATAACTTATTCAGCCATTCTCCAGCTGATAGGCATCCACTCCATTTCCATTTCCTTGCCATTACAAAAAGCACTGCCACAAACATTTTTGCACATATGGGTCCTTTTCCCTTTTTTATGATCTCTTTGGAGTACAGACCCAATAGAGTCTCATGACATTTTTTCTATGCCTCTCAGGCAAAGAAAAGTTATGGGGAATTTTTTTTTCACTTTATGGGACTATTGCTTCAGCTTAGGAGAGATAGGACTAGGATAGCTTTTATACCAGTATGGGAAGCCAAATCCCCATTTACAAACACGTAGTTCACAGAGCAGAGTTTCATTCAAAGCTCAAAGAAAACAAAAGAGAGCTTCCAACAGAACTTTGGGAAATAAAAAAAATCTTCCAACAGGCCACCCTTTCCCCAAGTCATTGAATGAATTAACATATGCAAAGTGCTTTGCAAACCTTAAAGCACTATATAAATGCTAGATAATATTATGTATTATGTTTATATTTTAGTCAGTTACAGTCATAACTAGGGAGGACTCTGCACAGATGCCCTTTTCTTTAGGTTCTCAGTGGTCAAACTAAGGAACTCTTTGTTTCCAACTCCTGGCCTTTGTCAAGTTTCAGCAAAAACTCCACCTTTTTCCAGAAGCCTTTTCCAGTTTCCCTTAATGCTTGTGCCTTCCATCTGAGAATGCTTCCAATTTATCCTGTATATATCTTCTTCGTACTTAGTTATTGGCATGGTGTCTCCCCCATTGGATTAAAGACAGAGACTATTTTGACCTTTCTTTATATCCTGAGTAATTTAGCACAGAGCTGGCACATTTTGTTATTCTTCAGTTGTTTCAGATCTGTCTGATTTTCTGTGATCCAATTTGGAGTTTTCTTGGCAAAGATACTGGAATGCTTTGCCATTTCCTTTTTTAGCTCACTTGACCAATGGGGAAACTGAGGCAAACAAGGTTAAGTGACTTGCCCAGGACCACACAATTAGTAAGTATCTGAGGCCATATTTGAATTCGGGTTGTTCTGACTCTAGGCCCAGCATTCTATCCACTGTATCAACTAGCTGTGCCCTTCTGGAACATATGAGATGCTTATTGGTTGCCTGACTGATTGATTATTAAATATTTATTGATTGAACTCTATTTGACTGGCTATTACCTTTTACTATTATACCTACTGACCAGTCTCATAGCTTCCCCAAAGAATATTTATCTTGCTGTTCTCCATATTTTAGTGTCCCAATCCCTGACACCAGGTTTAGATGTAATGTCTACAAAATTGAATATGTTTTCTCCCTCAGACATCTGGGAAAGGGTACACCCCATTCCTTCCCAACCCTCTGAAAGAGAGCACTCCTCACGTTTTTAGGAGCCATTAAAGCACCCTCCATCTCTTTTAAATTCCAAACAATTTCTATAGAAACTGGCTTAATTTATTAAGCTCAACCTTGGTGATTATCAATCACATCTAAAGCAGAGGAGTTAGATCTGGGAAGCTATATATTTTCCAGAGTTTCCTGTACAGAATCTCCGGGGAGCAGGGATTGAATGATGTGGAGAAAAGAAGAACAGACTCCATCAATCAGCTACATATAATACAAATATCTGCCTCTCCTTCTTTGATTTAAGTAGAAAAGTTGTTCACTTATTTTAGTTATTTCTGGGCCTCAGCTCCTTATGCTATTGTATGATACAATGTCACCCTATCTTTGCTGGATAGTTGGAGAAAGCTCATCAGGCTTTGGACATAGCTCTGGTGATTGTGAGGGATCAGTTTGTTCCAAAGGAATAAAACTTTTAAGAGATCCATGAATTTAGCTAGAAAAAAAGGGTTCACATCTTTATTTCAAAAAATTGGTTTCTTTTGCAATCCTATGTATTTTATTTTATACATTTTAAAATACCATTCTGAGAAAAGGTCTTTAGGATTCTGCCCCCAAATCCCAAGACACATAAAAGATGAATTACTACTTATTCTAGATTGTAATTTCTGGAAGGCAGGGATATGATGTGCTGCTCATTTTTCTCTCTTCCTCAACACTTAGTTGTCCTGCAAAGAGTAATTTTAGCTGAATTGAATTAAAAACTAACAAGTTAGGTGGTCTCCTTCTAAATTTGATCAAAAGCCCAAATGTTTAATTATCTATCTCTGTTAGTAAAAACTTGGGGGAAAAAGATGTAAGCTTGAAAACACATAACAAATTGCATAGAATCCAATACAAGGTTGCATGCAATTGATTTGATAATGTTGGGAAAAGAACCCAGAGAAAACTCAGGGGTGGTTTTTTGGAGGATTGTTGCTTTACTTTGTTTTTGGTCATATAGAACCATCTCAAAAACAAGAAAAACATAAATTAATTTTAATAAACCCAGAAATTTATAGCACCTACACATTTTTTATGTCTGTGTTAGGGAACCTCAACAATTCTTATTTTTGTAGTATGATGCAAAACAAATGAAAAGGCATTTAGTCTTCAATTGATCTACTTGGGAATAACAGATTATCACTGCCCATCTGCTCAGCTAATATATGTCTGGATATGTTTCCTAGTGGCAGAAGGTGAGACCAGGCAAAAATCTCACTATTTCCCTGTATGGTCCCAATGAAGACAATCATAATTGTCTTACTAAAGTAATGGTGGGGATTCAATCACTGGTAATCAAGTTTATGATATTCTACTTTATTTCTTCAACTTAACACCCAGGAGCAGAGGTAATAAAAACTGTAATTGCTTTAGTCGTTATGAGCCAAAAAACCAAGAAAGCTTGTTTCCTCAAGATTATATAATAGTTAAATTATATTTATATAGGAATCCTGAGCCCCTCTCCCCAATGAACTCTGCCATCTCTTCTCTCCATCCTGAGGAAGAACTGCTTAAAACACACACACACACACACACACACACACACACACACACAAACCACCAAGTTGGTGGCAAATCACCCAGATTCTAGTCATGTAATCTATATTGCATATAACAAACATGCTATCAATTATCTAGTTTTACAATGAATAGATTTTTCATTTATCACAATAAGGATTTACAAATTTACAAATGATTTAGAATTTAGACTTCATAAAAGTTTCAAGAAATGTCAATGACACATTGCTTAATTCATCCTTATAACCACTTTTAAAGATATTATTCATTTTAGTTTTTTAAAAAGCCTGTTGAATCATACTAGTTATCAAAATGGATTTTGTGTCCTCACCTAATAGGGAATACCTTATAGTCTTCTGGGAGCTGGTTTGAGATTATATTAATAATAATGATAACTAGAATTTAAATAGTGTTTTAAAGTTTGCACAGTATTTTACATCTGTTATCACCAGGATCCTCATAAAATTTTATGAGATATTACTCTTATGTGATTATTTCCCCCATTTTACAAATAAGGAACATGACACTAGGTGAGATGAAGTGATTTATCCAGGGTCACAAAGATAGTATCTGAGATAGGATTCAAACTCAGGTTTTATTAACTCCTACTCTGGAATTCTATACATTGTATCACTTAGCTACCATATTGGGTGATGTGAACACGAACATTTCATTTATCCTCATATTCTTTTTTTTTTTTTTTTTTTGCTTTTTGCTGAGGCAATTGAGGTTAAGTGACTTGCCCAGGGTCACACAGCTAGGGAATGTTAAGTGTCTGAGACCAGATTTGAACCCAGGTCCTCCTGACTTCAGGGCTGGTGCTCTATCCACTGTGCCACCTAGCTGCCCCTATCCTCATATTCTTAATCAAACTCTGAAAAGATATCAATAAAAGTTGTATAGCTAATTTGCCATAAGGATGTGTTGAGAAATAGGTAATTTCTCAGTGAATTGCTTAAAGCTTTATTCATCAATTTGACACAGAATTGCACCTAAAGACTTCGTAGAGCCAAAAACACAGATGCTCCATGAACAAGATATGATTTGTGATATCAGCTGGATTGCTGAGTTTAGGATTACTGATTTTAGAGAAAAGTGGAATGGGGCATCAGCAGTTTTTTTCCAAACATGCAAAAGCTTGTTGATGATTATCCCTGTAAGCTATACTTCAGTATCTCTTCTCCCTTTCTCTGCTAAACTCCTTGAAAAAGTTTTCTATATTCATCACCTCTTTCTCTCCTTTCCTTCACTATTCAGCTTTTTGTAATCTGGTTTTCATTGCCATAACTCAACTGGAACTGCTGTATATACATTTTTTTTAATTATTAAAAGCTTTTTATTTACCAAACATATGAGTGATTTTTCTACATTGACCTTTGCAAAAACTTTTTTTTTGTTCCAAGCTTTTCCCCTCCTTCTCCCCACCCCCACCTCTAGATGACAGGTAATCTAATACATGCTAAATATGATAAATTATATGACAAATCCAATATATGTATACATATCTATACAGTTATCTTACTGCACAAGAAACATCAGATCTAGAAAGAGAGAAGAAAAAAAACAACTTAAGAAGGAAAACAAAATGCATGGAAATATTCACAGAAAGCGTTAAAATGCTATGTTGTGGTCCACACTCAGTTCCCTCAGGCCTCTCTCTGGATGTATATGACTATCTTCATCGCTGAACAATAGGAACTGGTTTGAATCACATCATTGTTGAAGAGAACCATGTCCATCAGAATTGATCATCATATAGTCTTGTTGCTGTGTATAATGTTCTCCTGGTTTTGCTGATTTCACCCAGCATCAGTTCATGCAAGTCTCTCCAGGCCTCTCTAAAATCATCCTGCTGGTCGTTTCTTACAGAACAATAATATTCCATAACATTCATTGTATATACAAAATTATCAATGATTTATCAATTGCTAAATTGATGATTTTTTTCTTAGTCATGTCAAGTCCTCCTCTTAACCTCTATGTAATATTTGGGATTGTTGACTACCTTCTCTTATCTCTTAGTTTTCATGACACTGTTTTCTCTGGATCCTCTTATTTATCTAACTATTCTAAATCAAATTTGCTGCATCATCATTCATGTAATACTACCTCACTATAGTGTATTTCAAGGTTCTGTCCCGGGCTCCCTTTTCTTTTCACTCTACATTCATTCATTTGATAACTTTCTCTCCTGAGTCTAATCTTTATTTACATAAAGATTACCTTAATATCTTTCTTTGTTCTTTTCTCCCTCCCTTTTTCCTCCTTTCCTCCTTCCCTCTCTCCCTTCCTTCCTCCCTCCCTTCCTTTCCTTCCTTCCTTCCTTCCTTCCTTCCTTCCTTCCTTCCTTCCTTCCTTCCTTCCTTCCTTCCTTTCTTTCTTCCTTCCTTCCTTCCTTCCTTCCTTCCTTCCTTCCTTCCTTCCTTCCTTCCTTCCTTCCTTTCTTCCTTTCTTTCTTTCTTTCTTTCTTTCTTTCTTTCTTTCTTTCTTTCTTTCTTTCTTTCTTTCTTTCTTTCT